>JAPMOB010227021.1:0-25675 GCA_029875015.1 Lepomis gibbosus
GAACAGTGTAAGCATAATCTCACGCACAAAAATACGCCCGTTTCTACGCAAGAATGATAAATGAGGGCCATTGTGTGTAATTTTAAGGTCTCACAATGAAAGCAGGCCATCAAACATAAAAGCTGGATTGTTTACATTGACCAGCATGAGACATTTAGTGACATCTACTGGTGAGGCTGCACACTGTACCCAACTGAATACCCAAGTGTACGAGTATCATGTGGCTGCACTACTGAAGGCTCCAGTTTCAAGAACGCAATCCTACGACCGGAATTACATTTTTAAGAGCCTTGTTTACTTTGATACTGCCAGCTAGCTACGTTATCCTTGACAGCCCCCCCCGAAGCCAATTACCCCTACCACAACCATCACAGAGTGTGTGCCTAAAAGGTATTGATTATATGCATGTAGACCGGTTAACCCTGGCTGTGTCCGAAACCCCCACTAATTCACTTCAGCCTACCCCCCTGTGTGGGGAGTTGTATTTCACTCGCATTATTAAAACAACACTTTCGGACACTACTCCCATCGTTACTTCGGCGCCATTAATTACATCATTGCTGTAGGACAATCATTTTTTTCTATCAGCGCAATGCATGATGGTACATACATGGCTTGGTTAGTGACCATCAGTTGTACAATACTTTTCAAAATGCATTCTGGGATACATTGAGTGGACTATATAGGGTATAATAACTCTCACTATACATTTGTTGGTCGTTTTGCTGTGCATTACAACCACCACGCCACTAGATGGCGGTGTCACAAAATTAATTCCGGTCCTAGAACTGCGGTCCTGAAACTGCAGCCTCCGGTAATGCAGCTACATAATACTGAAGCGTACAGGAGTACCTACGATTTCTGCAAAACGTGTGCAAAAAGCAAAAGGCCCTCTCCAGAGCAAGCCCCAAGGAAGTGCACCATGCTTTGAAGCCAGTTTGATGTAGACTAGAATTACGTGGATTTATAATTTCCAGGTCCGTCACGTGAAGCACACTGGCATTAATTCCACATAATTTCATGTGTGTGCTAGTAAAGTAAGGCAATAGCCATCTTTAGAAATCTAAACTGAACTACTTTATATAATTAACTAGTAACTAACTAACTACTTTATATACAGCCAGCTAGTTTTAGCCGCTTTATGAACAGTTACAAGTAGCAAAACATTGATCTCTATAGCTGCAACAATTAACCGATTAATCGACCAGTCGATCAAAAGAAAATGAATTGTCAACTATTTTGATAATCAATTAATCCTTTCAGTCATTTATTTAAGCAAAAATGTGAAACATTGCTGGTTTAATCCTCTTCAATGTAAAAAAATGCTGCTATTCTTTGCCAGTTATGATAATAAATGGATTTTGGACTGTTGTTTGAATAAAAGAAGCAATCTGAAGATGTCACTTTAGGCTCTGGAGCATTTTTCTCAATTTTCAAACATTTTATAGACTAAACGATTAGTCGATTAATCGTGAAAATAGATGGAAGATTAGTCGATAATGACAAATAATAGTTAGTTGCAGCCCTGTTTATCACCACTCAGTAACGTGTAAGACACACACACAAACGACATTACAACCACTGACTTCATGTGCAAACCTACCTGTGTCAGCTCTTTCTCTCTGCACTGACTCTCCTCTTTCAGGCTTTGGTAGTCTTTCTTTGCCTGCTCCACATTCTGCTCCAATTCTGACAGAAAACACAACATTAACTATAACAATCGTCTTGACGCAGGAAAAACATAACAAACATACTTTCTAATGAGCATCAAAGCCGCTGCGATACATCTGAAATGTTTACCTTGCATGTTCTTTGCCGCACTCCTGTTCTCCTCCTCAGCTATCTCAAGCTTTTTTCTCTGAAATGGAGAAACATCAGCTTGACTACGAGCTAATCACTTACATAGTAACATTCTTGTACCTTGAGCTAACCAGAGAATAATGACTGGGCCCAGAAAACATGCAAGGTTTGTGGATAAAATGCCTCTCTTAATGTGGCCGCTTTCACGATGCCCGCAGGCAAAAGGCATCAGATTGGACCCTCACAGAGATGCGCTTCTTAGCTGGCTTCAATTATCTGGTAAAGTAATGGATTTGGGGATTTTAAACAAACGTCTCTGTTATGGCCCATTCAGACATGCACCTCATTAAAGAAACCTGCTGGCAATTTTACACGTCAGCCCCCAGAGTCACAAACTGTAAAGGTTATGATGGCATAAATACTAAGTCAGACCTAACAACGTTTCAGGGACACTACTAGAGCTGAAATAATTAGGGGATTAATTGATCAACAGAAGAACTATACACATTAAGTCATTTTTTAAGAAAATGAAACAACCTACTGGTTCCAGCTTCTCAATAAATACTGGTAATAACCAGCTCTGCACTTCAATACAAGAACCTTTATTACATAAGTATGATATATATAATAAAGGTTCTTCTAAATTAATCATCAGCTGATGAGGATGATGACTTTTTGCCTGAAATTAAAATTAAAATTTAGTTAGTAGCCAGTAAAAATGCCGTTACTATCATTATTTGGCTGAGCCACCGATCCTGTTGATCCTAGTGTTTCCTATGTTTTTCCCCTCCCAGCATCTCTGTCTGTCTTCTGTTTGTTTGTGTGTGTGTGTGTGTGTGCGTGGGCATGGTGCTGCACTCCCCTGTCTGGGCCAATCATCAAACCACTTGTGGCTTCTCGACTCACCTGAGACTCATCCCACAATAAACCCCAGTGGTTACAAACCCTGGCTCTTCGCTGCAGTCTTTGCCAGATTGTCTGTTCACTTCTTATAATGCACATGTATATATCTGCAACATTGTTCTTCCATTCCATATTTATATATTTCTACATTTATTTATGTTGACTGTATGTTTGTCTGTGTGTATCACCACAGCAAATTCCTCGATTGTGTAAAACACAACTTAAAAGCGAATTCTGATTCTGATGCTGATTCCAGCGTTACACTTGCTACGTCGTTTTAGAAAGAGCTAAGTTTGTGACACCCTGTCTTCCCCGTGCCCCAGGTTTTTGGTCCTAGTTTTGGTCTCGTTTGGTTTTAGCCCCAACTCCACCTTCCTTTTCACAGGGACCCTGTAAACCTAACCCTCACCGCCTTGAGACCACTTTGCACAATCATTATATTTATATCGATAAATCCTCTGTGATTTCTTCTTTTACAACTGCCTCTGTGTCTGCATCTAAATCCTCTCAGCCACAAACACAAACAATTACAGAGATCTGGGGTAAAAGCAGTGCCACCAACAAAGGACCAGTGTTTAAAAAACATTGCAGAAAGCATGTTAATGTAAACAAAAAGTGCATAGCAGAGATGTATGTTTAAAAGCCCAAACATCTGTTAAGTAAGTAGTGAATTTCTTCCTTTCTTACCAAGCTGGTTAGCTGCAGTTCCAGAGAGCTCTTATCTTGCTGCAGAGACTGAAGCTCTTTCTGTTTGCTCTCCACGTCGACACTCAGCTCACTGATCTGATGTGGACACACAGTATAGAACATACAATATATACATAGCACAGCCATAAATTATGCATAATCACAGTAGCTTTAACAAACCACACATAAAAAGGTCAAATGTCTATTTACATTAGGGGCTAAAAGGATGGTAAACAGAAATTACACCAATTCTTCCAGTTTTACATCATGCCATAAATTATATGATAATAAGCAGAAAGTATCATGTAGCTGCTGCACAGACCTAGCTGAACAAAAACACCAGCGCTGGGACTTCTCTGAGGCTTTCCACAAACCTTTTTCTCCTGAGACTGTGCCTGGGCTTTGAGGCTGCTGATCTGTTGCTGGGACAGAGACACGGCATCCTCCTTCTGCTGGGATGCCCGGAGCCTGAGCTGGAGGTCTGCCACCTCCCTCTCCAGCTCCATGATCCTGGAGCGCTCAGACACCGTGGCCACCTGCGGCAGATGTAGAAAGGAGGCGTGAAGGCCAAGAGGAGATCGGAGAGCTGACAGAGGAGAGCAGTAATGTCAAAACAGCAGGCCTGGGTTGTATACAGTGAACCAAATACGTGCAGAAGCTTTAACCTGATTAGAACTGAGATCTGGGATTTATCTGTATCAAAATCACTTTGAAACGTTTTCAGCCACAGTGATGTGTTTTGATTTACTGTAACTTTAGTAATTGAAGCACAGATTAATGCAAAAATGCTATATGTCAATATTGTAGGGCTTCAACAAGAGATTGATTATTTTTAGAGTAACTGATTTCTCTATGAAACATCAGAAAATTGCTTGTCAAAATTTCCCAGAGCCCAAGCTGCCATCTTCACATTGCTTGTTTTATCCAACCAACAAAAACAAAATATAACAAAAAAGAAAAGCAGCAGTCTCTCAAATTAGTAAAGTTGGAACCAGCCATTTTTTGGCATTTTAACTTACTAAATTACTTAAGTAGAGTAATCCATTGTCAAAATCAATGAATACACTAATTGTTAATTATAATTACCTAAAGGGATAGATATATTCCAAAATAGATGATATATTGCAAAATAACATGCACATGATTAACCCTAAAGTTTTTACTTGTCAAATAGCTGGAAGTCAAAGACTGGATATTTAAGCAAACCCCCCAAAAGAAGGAAAGGTTTTCCTGCTTCCTACAAGAGCCCGACCAATACATCGGTGTACCGATATTATCGGTCAATTTGAGCTAATTTCAGATAAATCGGTAACAGTGTTTATAACAGCCGATAAACGACAATTAAAAAAGAAACGGAGAGACAGATACGTCCATCATGTTATGAGTGTTGTTGCTGCAGTTTGTCCACCAGAGAGAGCTCTGCAACTCCCCTGATGGCAACACACAGCTATGACAATCAGTTGTACTATTGTTCAGTGTTCTATTTATAACAATAAAAAAGTTTATTTCTAAATTACATTATGTCTCGTTATCTTGGTGAGGTTGCATAACTACACATAACAAATGTTAGGAATTATCTTTGTTTATGTTATGTGTTTCTGAAAAGGAGGGAAAAAAAGAATATCTGCTGATATGTCAAAAAACAGGTATCTGTCTTTCTATTATTCACGTTCCATTCATTCATGGGGGAGGATGCAAATCTCGAGTGTATTTTTTTAAAAAACCTTAATCGAGATCTTTGACCTGTAAACCCTGATGTCATCCAGGCTGAAACAAACCACACTTATTTTGAACGGATAGAATCGATCCACAGGAGGACCGGAGCGCTATTTGAACCACCAACAGAGAATATGGTGCAATTAAGGATTCAGTTTTCTGCAAGAGACTTTGACCTTTGACTTAAAGACAAGTCAAAGTTTAGACCGTCTGGTTAAAAGATAAAGGAAGGCAGTGTTCCACATTTTTCTTATTGTCATTGCATCCCATGAAAAGACAAAAACCAACAGTGAATGTGAGACGCCACATCATGCTTCTTAGGGCGTCTTCCATTCCATTTTGTTTCCTGTTTTATTTTGTTACTTACCTTTCCTCTTCTTTCAGACCACTTGACTTCCTCGCCCTTGTGTGACTCCCACCTGAGATTACCTGCCCCACCCAAATTATATTCACCTGTACCTTGTTATCCTCACCCCTCTAGTGTATTTTGTCCACCTGTTCCCCCCACTCTGTGCTAGTTTGTCTTAGTGCCTTTGTTGTGTGACGTTCCAGCATTTTCTTACTGTGTACTCTTCCTACCAACTTTAGCCTTATCCCTGTTGGATTATTCGTCATCTTCTACTGACATGTGTACCAAACCCTGTTACTGAAGTAAGGACTGTGTTTTTGAATCAAGGTTGTGCCTTTGAGACCTGCATTTTAGTCCTTGCCCCTTTGGTTTCTCCTGCCTTAACAGAATGTATGCTCTTAACAGGTATTGTGTGTGTGTCAAAGCCTGATATCTTCTCACTAGAGCATCACTTGTGGATTCATCCACCACTAAAAAAAAGTAATTTCCTATTTCCTCCTGATTGAGTAACATTTGCTAAAAACTACAGCTGTTTTAGGAAATAACTGGGACTTTAAAATAATCAAAGTTGTGAGCTGTTAAAGTTTTTACATCTTCAGTAAGAAAACAGACAAAGTATTAAAAGCCCTCGGTACTAACACACTGTTGGTTTTGGTCTTTTCATGGAATTTGCTGAATTAGAAAAATGAAGGCCGACATTCTCAAAAGCTCAGGCATTTCCAAACTATCTTAGAAAAAAAACTTTCATGCACACATGCATAACTTTCAGTATGACAGACCTGGGTTATTAGAAAAGCTCAAGGCTGATGAGATGTTAAGAGTCTCTGTGCCAGGGCTGATTGTGGACTAGGCCAGGAGGAGGGAGGCAACTTTTGATAATTCTGACAATTTGCATTATGTTTGCACGCTGTGGTTCCATCAATATAAACCTAGTAAGGGAAAAACACATCACTTAGTCCTGCTGTGGGACTAGGACTGTGAGCATTACCCTAGTGTCCTCTAAATCCCTCTGGAGTTTTTCAGCTTTGGTCTTTTCAAAGAGCAGACTCTGCTCAAGCTCCTTTATGTGGGCATGCTCCAGTCTGGTCTGCGTCTGTTAGTAAGAGAGAGCAGGAAAAGAAGGAGAACAAACACCAAAGCAACACTGACTTGTCAGCTTTGTGCCACAAACAGGAAGAAGACAAGAGAAGGCCAGTAAGTACGGAAGCACTGATGGTTTCCAGTATTTCAATTACAACAGATGGATTTGAACAAAGGGAAAGATTATTTGCTCATTCTGCTCTGAGGAACACCAGGAGCTGATTATTTCAATCATCTCATTCTGACTCTCAGATACTTCTATTAGCCTTCTATTTGCACTTGTTTGCTTGTATTCCAGTACTTGAAGGCACTAATTCATCTGAACAGTGACAAAAGTGGAAGATGGAAGCATATAAAAAGACTGAAGGCAAATCAGGACAAAAACAGCTTTCAGGAACAGACATGTGGGTGAAGGGATGACGAGAGGATGTTAATGTAAGTGCTGCAGATGGGTGGAAAAAGAGGAAGGGTATGTGAATTAAGCATGAATGAATAAATAAAATGAGCAGGGAGAAAGACTTGTCTGAACAAGGCGGCAAATGAATGATTCAAAGAGTGCAGGGCACAAGAACGATCGGTTAAGACATCAGCTCATATTTTTTCAGAGGAAAATGTGAAGCATTAATACAAGTTCATGGCCAATTATTTTGCATTTTAAAGTTACTTAATGTGGTACTTAACAAAATATAAATAGAGCATTAAAAAACAAAAGAGATCAAACTCAGGTGTTCGTTACAAACTGGTACACAGGAGGGCTTGAGGTTGACATTATTTTGAACGACGTGGGGGTGGGAAGGTAAAGTAAGATAATCAACTATCCAACAAGTTTGTCAATAATTCAGATAAATTTTATAAAGAAAGCATCACCCTGACAAGTGGGAATTTTATAACTTGAGTGAGTGAGAGAATATGTTTAATTGAGAACCAGATTATATAACCGAGTTACCTCCAGGTCTCCTTTGGTGATGCATGCCTCTTCCACACGAAACTGCAGATCTTCCACTTTTCTGTCAAACAGGGACGATAATAACATTTCCTCTAAGAGTACCTCTGCAGTACATATTAGACAGTGATGCATGAAACACATTTATGACTTTCCATAAACAGTATTGTGTGCGGGCTGCAGGTGAAGTCAGACCACCCACCTCTTCTCCTCCTCCAGCTGGTTGAGCAGCTCCACCTTGTCTCGATCTGCTGCCTCCACCAGCGAACGTAGCTGATCCAACTTTGCTTCCATCTCCACTGCGTACTATAACACACAGAATGAATGACACTCAGCAAGAGACAACCTGCTGCAAACTAGATGTTGGTCACGGCAACACTAAGCTGTAATCCCCGGCGTTTAGGCCTCACTTTTCCCCCGCAGTGATGACATTTTCTTTAAAATGTTGTTTAGGACTCCGTATTTATTCAGTTGGTCAGCAAGGCGCCTTCACTGTATATTTAAGTTGGACTAGTGAGACAATTCTGGGACATAAAGGTGTATAGTTCTCATTTTACAGTGTACATGTTAACAATGAATAGGTTGATTTTGAGAACATTCAATAATTATTTGTTAAATATTTTTTTTGTGAAAGACTTTGATGAATTATTTAACTGTTAATTGTCAGACCATGGCTAATAAATTAGCACGCCGAGGAAGGACCCGGCCTGAATCACCACTCTGGAGTCTTGCTTGCTGTCCCGCCCACGGATCTATCTGATTGGTTACAAGTCGCAAATAATAGCCCATCAACACTCACGAGACATTTCCTCTCAGATAACAGCCCTTTTTTTCCCCACGGATCGCACCTTAGGTATTAATAGCTATCACTGACTTAAGTAAGATTTAAAACTAAAATGTGTCTGTTAGTTATAGACATATTTGTGCAGTCGGAGACTAGATAAAAAAAGGTGTTCCTTCAAAGGTGCATTAAGTAAATTTTGACCAGTGAGAAGAGAAACCCCAAAGCAAACTCACACAAACACAAGCCCTGACATATTATTGTCTTAAAAAGTTGAAGTAAACAGCTGAATCATTCCAATTTCTGCAGACACACAGCAACATGACTTTCAGTTTGGAGCCAATTTACAAAATTAAGTCAGTATTCAGATTTAAGCAGTTCTCCTGTTTGAGTTGTGTTGAACAATGATGGATGAAAATATGGAATTACAGTCTTCATAAGAGCGCTCTCCCATGTTCTTCTCTGCAGATAACATCCACGTGTGCATGAATCTGACCTGATCCCTCCCTTTCCTCAGCAGAGTCAGCTCCTGCTGCACCTCTCCCGCGTGGCTGGTTGCCTTTGCGACCTCACATCTCTCCAGGTCTCGCTCTGCTAGTAGCTGCTCGATGTGCTGCTGCTTCTCCTTCAGAGCCTCCTGCAGCGCTGTGGTGCCAGAAATCTTACGAGCGTACCGAGCCGATGTCTCCGTCAGCTGGAAAGATACGGTGGCAGATACACATTACAACATTTTGTATGTTATCTGATCCTGTTTTGAGGATAAAATTAGAACCAGTTTAAACCCTGTCAGGGGTCACTCAGGTCTAAAATAACAGTGAGGTTAAGGCGTAAAACAAGCACATTTCCTTAGATGCACTCTTAGGTAATTGCATATATACAAGACTAATTGGTTTTGCCTAATACACTTCCAGGGAAACATTTGCAACACAATTGCTACCTGTATTAAGTTCAGTGGTAATGCATTTTTATGTTTTTGTATCGCACACGTTGTAGGTAGGAGGTTGGGTGGATGGTGGGTGAATGATTCTTAGATCACAGACAGCGGTTCCTCAGTCCCACGTGTGGTTTCAGCTGGCTGATGGGAGTGTCATCGTTTGCAGGTATTCTGTCATAAACCAAAGTACTGACTTAACGACTTAAAATTTTGACCTGATTATGGCGCTGGATAAAAGTCAGAGGATCCCCAAAGTTCATCCTCAGAGGAACATGAATGTGTGAACCAAATTGCATGACAATTCATCCATAACCACCAATGTCAACCTAATGGTGGTCTCCAAGTCAGGGCTCCCAAAGTTATCAGGTTACACTGTCTGGGAACGAGTGTCTGTACAAAATGTTGTGCTAATCCATCAAGTACTTGTTGTGATGTGTCACAGGATTAGTGAAAGTTTTGACCTGCTGGTGGTGCTTGTCAGAGGGATTCATCCTCTGGGATCAGTAGTATAAATATACATATAGGCATTATTTCTAGAATTCTGGAGGGTCAGAAGGGCTGGACAATAAAACAATAATAATTATCACAATATCATTTTTCTCAATAACAATGTTCAATAAATATTCAATAAATGTTTGATTTTATTCACTTGAATCACACACAAATTAGGACTTAATTTTTAAGATGTTTATCTTAACAATAATTTGACTTCAGGACAAAAGTGTTTGTTTAAGAACTTTTGGGGGAGAAAGTCAAAACAGAAAGTTCAAATTCTGTTTAAGAAAGCTCTTACCAGTCCTGCTCGGCTGGGTTTGCCGCTGATGGAGGAGGTGGCTGAGCTGAGCGAGCTGATGGAGGAAGCACTCGGGCTCCTCTTGAGAGTGGACCTCCTCCGTGAGCTCTTCGCCTTGGTAGGTGTGGTGCAAGGGAAACCAATACGTGTCACCTTGTGGACCGGAGCAAACAGGCCGTATCTGGGCATGCACTGAAAGTATCTGAGGAGAAAACAGGGAGAACCACACAGTCAGGCACCCACTGAAACCTCAGCAGACCCACTAATTTTATATATTCATCCTTTGTTAATGATCTGTACCTGGTCCCCGCTACAGCGCCATCGTTCTTCCCAAGTGGTTCATCTAGCTCCACTCCACACCAGTCTCCTTTGGCAAAGTCTGTCTCTCCCAGAAACCGCACTACTCCTGCCTTGGTACCACCAACCTACACACAAAAAAAGAAAATAATAATTTCGAAAGACAGGCTTCTTTATTTTCTCTATTTACAATTAAGGTATTCGCTCTGTGCAGGTGGCGCCCAATGGCAGATTGAATTATGCACTCATCCAATGCATTCTATATATACATACTGTATTTACCACAGTCAAAATATACCAGTTTGGGTGCACATTTCTGATCAGAACTACCACAAGCGATCTTCCAGCAGAGCAGAGGAAACTAAATTCCTCTTCAAGGAATTTTTTTATCGTTGCCCATCTTGTCATTGTCCATATAGACTGATAGGGTGAAATTGATTTCCATTTCCTTATTTATTCTACATTCATTGTGCTTTGCTAAACATTGCTTCCTAGTGGACATGCGCGTTTAATCCATACAAATACAAAATAAAACACACAACACAACAAAAACACACCTGTGTACAATCGCTTTCGTGCAGCCCAGAGAAACTGTATGATGCTGAATTAGCATCTAACTTTGTAGTAATATTTTTGTGTCCCATAATATGACCACTCGCCCTGCTAAATTAGTTGTGTTTTTGTCTAGTGATGTCCAACAGCAAGACTTCAAACACTGGCAGTGTCAAATTGTTTCTCTGGTGATCCTTTTGGGACTAAAACCTGCCCACAAGTGGATTAAGTTAACCTTATAAACCAAATTGGTGGCCTTGATTAAGCTAATGATCAAATCTCATGAATGTGCACGTAGTTATGAACAAGTAGCATTCATCAAGTTGTAAGAGTCTGTTGCATCTGACTTGAAACACTTGCACAAGTAAAAAGAGGTTTAGGATTAAAAAACAAAAATGTTCTTGCATGAGGCCCATTGTTGAGAAAAGAAATGACTGCAGGATCATATAATGTCATGGTGGGTTCAAACACAGTGCTTCTTACCAGCACGCGGTCTCCCAGCCTCATCTCCCTTTTGTTCTTCTTCATGGATTCCGTATCGGAGAGGTTAGACACCGACTCGCTGGATGTGAGCATTCGGTTAAGTGCAGCGCTTGTCTTTATCCCGGTGCCCTGAACTGAACAAAGAAAAACGTTTAAAACAAAACAAACAAACAAAAAGCTAGCAGAGCACGGACGAACACAAGTATCACTGATACGTGTTACCAGTTGAGGTAGTGCCAGCAGGTGCAGGCTCGCTTGTTGCAGGGGCTCCTGGTGCTGGACTCGACTGCCCCCCGTTTGCCTCCTTCTCTGGAAGTGCAGTCTTGGAAAGCTTTGAAGGCCGCGTGAATATCCCCCTCCCATCCTCACAGTGGAAGTACCGGACCCCTGCCACAGACCCGTCGTTCTTTCCGATAGGCTCATCCAGCACAATCCCCGCCCACTGTCCCGGAGCAAACTGTGTGCCCCCGATAAACTGCACGAAGCCAGGCTTGTTGCCGTTGACCCAGACCCTCTCTCCGACCTGGAAGTCCACACTTCCCTCCTGGGTTGGGGAGGTCACACTGCCATGGGGCTTCTCTGGAGGAACTGGCTTTGGAGTACCTGCAATCACAACAATGCTTTACTAATCTCATGGCACCTAAACTGAGGGATGAAGTAATGTTAAATCTAAAGTCTTTTAAACTGACTTCATCTGATTCACATACTAAATTGTTTTTTCAGTTTTTACTTTTCACTGACTGTTGTATTACTGTCTCTGCCTATCTTTGTAAATTATGTTTAGAAGATACAAATAAAGTTATTATATTTTTTTGTGATTCTCTTTGAATCCCTATAAGCAGAAAGTCCTGTTCTTGATTGCCCCCCTTCCATGTACACTTCAACAGGTCAGTTGCTTGCTGATTAAAGGATGGACGCTGTAATCAGATTGATACCCCGCTGTGTAAACGGCTCTACAAACCATCCTGCATTCAAAGCTGAACAAGATTCCCTTTGCTTGTCAGTTTTTACACACAAATGGTGTCCTGTATTTTCAGGACTTTCTATCTCCATCTATGTGACCAAATTAGCCAGCTGGGGTTAGCTTCAGTGTGACTCATTATATTTTTATTTTATTCCTGGAAACTAAAATTCTCATTACATCCTTCACTGACACTTCTTCTCATAAATTATTCAGTATATTTTTCAATAATTTCTTACCAGAGGATGGAGACGTCTTTGATGGCACCCCAGATGGACGGACTATTTTACTGGGGGGTTTGATCCCGCTGACTTTGCCTGGTGTACTCATGGCTACTTGTTTCTCCATGGTTAGGGGGACCTGTGGGGGGGACTAGGCCTTCCCCACCACCCCATAAAGTCCCAATGTGATGGAAAGGACCTGGGAAACCAAATATACAACCCTTGAATCAACTGAAACACTAAGCAACAACGTTTTTGGTGAACAGTACTGAAATGTCACAGCTGTAAGAGCGTAGGAACATGATGGGAGCCATGTTGGAGAGACAGAAGGTATAAAAAACAAACACTGGAATCCTATCGTCATTTCATGGTTTATCCTAAATATATATATATACTATCAGCAGTGCTGCCAACCACTCACTCACAGAGACTTGAAACTCATCACAGTCAAGCTTTACTCAGCTAAATTATTTCATAATTGATACCTTATTCATGCTTCTTAATAAAAAGTCAAAGTATTATACCTTTCAGTCAAAATACTCTATAATAAAGTCCTGCATTTAAAATGTACGTAAGCATAAAGGAAATTGTACCTAAAGCTGTAAAATATGAGTAAAGGTGCCGTGATGCTGTTGCGGTAACGTTAAGCAACTTAAGTTTCATTTTACGGTGGACGAGTTGTAACATTACAGAGTTGTTGTTTCTTTTAGGTTGAAATTTCTCTCTCTTCCTCCACTTTGCACACAGCGGCATCATTTTCACATCGTGTTCACACAGGTGACTATAATGTGCAACAGTAATAAATGTCCGTGCAAATAGGGCTGTGCGATATGTCTAAAACATTTCATATCATTCGATATCAGTGATTATCACGATAAATGTCAAATCATTATTTCTTTCATGTTTAAAGGCTGATTTTGACCCCTGATTGAAAATTGAAGGACCAGATGGTGACGATTAATTGTGTGGTTAATCTTTTCTTTATGGTCAGAACGTGTCAAACACTTGATGCCAAACATGTATCACTTATCATATCTCAGAGCATTTAAAACAATAATGATAAAATATTTTTATCTTAGTAACTTTCTTCTCAGCTAAATAAATATCTTCATAGAAAAATTAAGCACTAATTTGTTCGTCATTCTAATGAATTTAATCAAATATGTATTGACGATATATTGAGCAATTGTTTTATTTTTATTGAGGAAAATTATAGAGCGATAATTAGCATTATTGTTTTACTGCCCAGCCCTATGTGAAAATATGTGTGCTATGGTTATATGGATTAAACAAAGCCTCGATGCAAAGAATTTGCATGGATGCATTTCAGTAATCGAATTAATCAATTTAATCGATGAATCGTTTCAGCCTTAAATAGTGTGGTCAATAAAATGTCAGAAAAAAAGTGAATTTCCTAAAGCCCAAAGTGGCACCTTCAAATTACTTATTTGATAAGAACAACAGTCCAAAACCCAAAGAGATTAAATTGATTTTTATATGAGACAAAGAGCTGCAGGAAAGCTTCACATTACAAAAGCAGGAACCTGTGAATGTTTGGCATTTTTGCTTGAAAAATGATTTAAACAATTATAATCGAATTATTGAAAAAGTTGCAGTGGCAACTCCTAAATTCAGGGATTAAGATGCCGACCATGAACCGCAACGTCTCAGGTTTGAATCCGGTCAAAGATCTTTGACTAGGGCTGGGCAATAAAACAATAATGATAACTATCACAATATAATTTTCCTCAATAACAATATAACAAATATTAAATATATCGTCAATAAAGTTTGATTTAATTAATTTGAATCACCAATTATGTAAGACTTCATTTTTTATTACAATATTAATTTTGTTGAGGAAAAGGGACTGAAACAAGATTTACTAATCATATTTTTGGAAAAAAAATTTGATCATAATAGTTTTGAATGTTCTACCTCAGATTGGTTAAATGATCCACCGTCTGGCATCAAGTGTTTGTCACGTTCTGATCATAAAGAAAAGTTTAACCACATAATTAACAATCTAGTTTCTTCAATTTTTACTCTGGAGCCAAAATCCTTTAAACTCGGAATAAATAATGATTTGACGTTCATCGTGACAATTATCGATATATGGAATGTTTTTATCATGACAACATTTTTGGCCGTATCGCTGAGCCTTATCTTTGACCCAAAGACATTCAATTTACAATGCCATAAAAAAGAGAAGCTGATACAGGTAGATTTAAGGCAGCTATGGTTGAAAAATTAGGTCTATGATGAATCAATTCTGAAAATAGTTGCCCATTTTTTTCCTGTCGACCAACTTATCAAAACAATAAAACATGAAATCTTAGGGCAATACTTTTTGTAGGCATTGTTCTCCACCCATACAGTAACTATACTACCTCTGTGAGAGCTGCAACACGACTCAGCGAGGCCTCAAAACATTTAACCTCCTACTGTCTGTATGTCACAACCCACTGTTTATTACCAAACTATCTATTATCACCCATGTAACAACTGTGATGTCTCTACTCTAATGCCATGAAGACAAATGCCTTTGCAGTTATGACATTTACCAAATAAAATGATGCTGATTTTCCACTTCGGACACTAAAGTGAGACGTTCCTTTCTGTGGAGGAAGGTCAGCTGGTTTATTTTCCTGCAGGTTTTGTAGGTGTTGGGCAACGGCCTGACCACACAGCCATTTTATTCATAAAGCAGATGATTCACTCGGAGTGCAACTAGGTCAAGAGGTAGTAACGGCTGTGTTTCAACATTTCACACTCTTCATTCTGATTTATTATAAAACACTGTCAGACTCGCGATGGCCAGTTCTCAAACACAACTGATGCATTAGAACTGGAGATATCAGAGATATTGTCTTTTTAATTTTAAGCATTCTAATCCCTTGTTAAAACCTGGCACCTACATTACCCACAATACAACTTTAACGGCCACCAGTTCAGTCTGAGATTCTGGTGTTTTATGCTTTGGAGTGGCTAATGTAGCTTGGAGCTACTAATTTCGAGCAGAGATGAGGAGCGGGCAGCTACAGATGTCTGGTAAGCTCCAAACTCCAAACCTGCAGATATTTTCCATCTTCAGTCCCAACTGCTGTTGCCTCAAGTGACGCTTTGTCACAAAAGGTAAAGATGCACCGATCTGATATCGATCTGGGATATTGGTTAATACTGACTCAAAGAGCTGGATCAGGTATTGGTGACCGATCAGGGGCCGATCTATTAAATTTAATTATGTGCGTACAACACGATGCGTCAGCAGTGCACCAGGAGACCTGAAAATATAGCTAGAAGAGTTATCATTGCATGGAGGGATTTAAAAACAAGGGGTCAGCAGTTTGGAGGTATGACACCTGCGCCTGAAGCTAAATGCTGGTGTGGACGAGGATCGTAGTAGTACATACATAGTACAAAACACAGTAGTGTGGATGTAGCCTCAGGGTATTTTACAGGTACCTAGATATGTGACTCAAAGGTATTTGTAACCACTGGGGCTAAGGGGCACCACAGCTCAGTTTGGCCCTGGGTCACCCTGGCGGGTTAATCCGTCGATGGTGTCTAAAAACTTGAATAAGCCTGCAACTAATGATTATTTTAACTGTTGATTAATCTCTTGATTATTTTCTTACCACTTAATCAATTATCAAAATAGTTGCCTATTGATTTAATAGTTAGTAGATTAGTTGACAACTGATTAATCATTGCAGCTCTAGTGCTGAAGCGTAATTTGTGGCTGGTATCTAAACAGATTTCCATCAAATAAAAGTATGTATTACTCTGATGATAATGAGAACTGACTTAATTTGTCTTAATGCGTATTTTTCTTAATACTACTCTATACTATTTATCATTACACCTCTGTTAATATTCTATAATACTGTAAAATATCCTCATTCATTCTTATACATTATTATATTCTCTACTTACCAATTTTAACTATTATTTCCATTCCTTTTATGCCTTGCAAGTATCTGATTCACAGTTTATTGGTAACACAGAATGAAAAGTGTTTGTTTCAGTCTAATCCCGTGCAAAGTCCAGGTAACATGAGAAGCCCTAACATTAGCTCACCGCTGCTCCCTCCGCCCCCCAGGTGCTGCCAGACCAAAACAACAAGCACACCCAGAGCTGTCAAACCTCATCCTTGAGGCACCAGAGTCCCTGCAAGCATCTTACGCTACCACTGAGTTATCTTTATCCTCACACAGTCCGTCCAGCTTTACAAGATATCAACCATAAATCATGTATAAATCACTGCTGTGGCGTTACACGACAAACAGTGTTGTTTGTGTCTGGGCTGGGCTCATTTTCACTTGCTGCCTCTCTGGAGCTATTAACACTTCTTCCTACACATTTAATCTCACAACGCCAGGGTTATTTGATAAAGCATGTTATTGGACGGGGTGATTTAACATTTGCTTTAAACTTGTCATTTTATTTCAGTGTGCTGGTGGTAGTTAGCTCCGGTTCCTGCTGGAATGCGCTCCCAACTGCCGAAGCTAACTTAGCTAGCTTCAGATTACCGTTAAGCATAACCTGGGGTTAACGTGAGACAACTGACGCGCAGCTGAGATTATATGAAAGCGAAATAAAAAGCAGACAGGTGCGGCAAGAGGTTCTGTGGAGGCTTACTTGGTCTCCTTTGGTGTACTGGGTCTCAGTAGGGATGTCGTGGGCTGGTAGCTGCACCGTTACATGTTTTTCCAACCGCTCTTCTTTCCCAGCCCAGCCCCAGCATGACGTCACCTTGGGAACTAATGCTGCCTTCACGGGGACAAACGTAAACCGGTAAATATGATTTCTCGAGTCGGAAAAGATAACGAAACTCAAATGAAAAGGGCACATAAATACGGTTCGAGTACCAGGGGGCGTTGGTGGGGGTGTTAAAAAGTGTTAACAAGTGGTGGGAACATAAGGGCTCAGATTAGGGCTGTTAGAGGGGGGAAAGAATTTCAACCAGGGCTGGATGATATGGCCAAAAATGTTATGATAAAATGTTATGATAAAAAATCTTATATATCTTTCGAAATCGATAATTATCGCGGTAAGTATCAAATCATTATTTCTTTTGAGTTTAAAGACTTTTTTTGTCAACACTTGATGCGAAACAGTGAATTACCTCACAAATCTGAGGTAGAACATTCAAAACAATAAAATCTTTGTCAACAAATGTGCACGAGTAAAATTAAGTAAAAGCTTTTTTCAGTCCCTTTTCCTCAACAAAATAAACATCTTAATACAAAAATTAAGTCCTAATGTCAGGTATGATTTGAGTGACTTAAATCAAACATGTATTGGTTATTTATTGAACATATTGTTATTGAAAAAAATATATTGCCAGAATTATTATTGTTTTATTGTCCAGCCCTAATTTCAACACTAGTTTTCTAAATGGGAAAATAAAGTTTCTTAGCTGTGTAAAGTAGTGAAATGTAACTAAGTACATTTACTTAACTAAAGTACAAGTATGTCAACATTGTACTTAGTTATGTCCATGTTATGCTACTTTATATTTCTAACGCACTACATTTCAAAGGAAATACTCTTAAGCCACTACATTTATTTGACACATGTGCTAATGTAATATGATACAGTACTATACTACTAATCTACCCAGTTAGTATTCACAGTATACAACATTAAAATGCTCATACATGTATTTGGTAATCAAAACAGAGTGATATAATATTCTATAATAATAAAACACTGAAAGGAGCCATTGTGCATAATGAGTCATTTTACATTTTATATTTTTTACTAAATTTTGCTGATATTACTTCTGTAAGCAACATTTTGAATTCAGGGCCTTTTCTTGTAATTTAGTATTTCTAAACTACGGTATTTCTACACTATTTTGAAGAAATATTCAAAGCTAAAATAAATGAGTGGGAGGTCTGGGCATCTTCCAGCATAGGATTTTGAGCATAACACTTTATTTCCTGCATTCTGGAGACATTTTCTGTGCCAATTTATGGTGGAAATGTCACAAAACTAAATTAATTACACCCATAATTTGGTGAAATGAATTTAACTTATCTTCTACAGACTGCAGACATTACGTTAAACAAGCAAGAATATTGTTAAGCATCATAAGACTTTAGTTCCCTAAGCCAAACTTGAGTTTGTGTTGACCCCCCTTGATTGCCACTGTATAAACCACACTCTGCATATAAGTAATATGTGATTACTGTTGGTTATCCTCATGTTTAGTTTATTTATTGAACACAAAAATGTGAGCGGATACAGAGACTGGAAACTGAAATGTGCACAAATATATGCACACAGAATGACCACAGACAACAAATAGGAAAAAAAAAATACATTGCTTATATTAGTTTGAAATCACCTGTGAGTTTGCTGCCCTCCTTGAATCAGGTATCACACAAAACTTCATAATTTTCAGAGGATGTTTGGTTTGTGAGTTGACCAACACTTCACTGACATTATCGAAACTTTATGGCAAGCTGTTTTATTTATTCCTTAAAACTTACTAGACACTAGTTAAAATCTACTAGTAATTTTAAGTTACTAGTATCTATTCCTATTTTACCAGTGACAACTGATTAGATACTAGTACTTTATTTTTTGCTACTATTAACTATTCCAAAAGATACTAGTACATTTGTTTGGTTACAAGTCATTCATTAATTATTGGTACAATTTTTACTAATAGGAATAGTTACTAGTAACTAAAAAAACACTAGTTGGTACATAATAGATACTAGTGAAGTGAAAATAGGTACTAGTAACTAATGAACAGATGGTATCTGAACTGCAAAGCCCGACTGATTTCAATGGCAAAAATCTGCAATTAGTCACTAGTAACTAATGGAATAGTTACTAGTGACTAATGAATAATTATAAGCAGCTTTTAAATAGCGACTAGCAAGTTTAAAAGAAAAAATGGCTCGCCATAAAACTGATTTGTACTGTAAATATTATTTTACTGGGAGGCAGAAAATCAGTGTTTTCTTGTTCACAGTGTGATTGACCAACTACGAGAGGCAGTGTTATATGAACTACCTTACCCAGAAAAAGCAAATACACACATCACATTTTTACTTTTACAAGCATTTGCAGTGCATAATTTACAGGGTTACTTTGCAATTTCTAGTATTTTTAAATATCATTAATGGCATATTACTCAAACACAGCAACCACACTCACAAGAGTTTATAGGTTAGACCTATAAAAGTACACAGCAGTAAGCTGCTAATTATTTTAGGTGTGTAATTTTGTTGTTCCACATCACAGCAAAACTTCTTCTCTACGTTTTATTGTAGTTTTTGACTAGGATATTAGAAATGTTAATAGCCAGACTTTTAATGTGCATTATGCATTCATGTAACAATGTTTGTTAAATTGCAGTGTTGGCAGGGAACACAGCAGCATCTGGCTTTATAATCTTCTACCATCAGTGGTGGAAAGGTCATTCTCAGTTAAATCTGCTAGATCGTCGTTTCTTCTCAGCAGTTTATTCAGGAGCTTCTTGAAGCTGCCGCTGAAGGCAGGGCTCGAGAAATAATACACCAACGGGTTGAGGACACTGTTGAAATAGGTGAAACACACTGTGGTGTAGAAGGCCAGGTTGGCCTCCTCAAAGTACTTGCATTCATTATACCATACCTTGAGGATCCACACAGCCACGCGTGATACAGTGCTGGGGAAGAAACAGGTAATAAAGATCAACGCCACAGCCAAGACAAACTGAACGGCCCGTTTTATTTTCCCCTTTTTGTCCACAGTCCTGCTTCTCAGCTGCCACGTTATTCTGACTGTGCAGAAAGCGACGATCGTGGAGGGCAGGACAAACTGGACGACATAGAAAGTGTTGTGCCAGGTGGAGAGGGGACTGTTGCTCATGCAGATGTTGAAGCTCTCACACTGTGTGCGGTTGCTATTATAGAAGAAGTGCTCATTAGCAAGGAGATAACCGGTGGCGAGAAAAATGAGACCCCAGAGGCCGAGGGAGACCCAGAGAGCGTAGCCCAGGCCCATGCGGTTGATCCGGTTCAGCGGGTGGACAATCTTGAAGTAACGGTCGACAGCCACGGCCGTGAGGAAGAAAATACCTGCAGCTCGGTTGGCTGCCAGCAGAAAGAGCAGGATGCGACACATGGCGTCACCGTGGAGCCAGTTTTTTCCACGCCTGTAGTAGTCGGCCCTGAAAGGTAGGCAGAACATCACGATGGAGTCTGCAACAGCCAGGTGGGCCAGGTACACAGAGTTGGGCTTCCATGTGTCCATGTGAAAGATGAACATCCACAGGGCCACAAAGTTCCCCATCAGTCCAAACATGAACTCCAAGATCAGAATTGGAGGCAAAACCCGGTCCAGGATGGGAGCCTCGAAGGCGCAGCAGGCGTTTGAGAGATTCATCCTGTGAACCGTCACTGAGGTAAAAACACCAATCTGCTGCTCTATATAGTGTCAACATAGATATGCTGTATCAGGTGACGACTTCTTGGGAATCATGTTTGCGCTCATGAAAATGATTCTCAGACAAACATGCAAATTCATACATAGAGCGAACATCTGTGCACTGCGCGTTATCTTTGGGGAAGTGGTATTGACCCAGAGGAGCATGGAAACAACTGTAAATGTTATCTGTCTGGGGAATGAGCCCTCATTATAAAACTATTATGCAGGGGAATCGGTTCACTCATGGGGATTAAGTGTGGGATGCCTGAAAAACAAGTAACCTGCGGCCATTTAAGTGACTCACATAAAGCAGGCGACTACAAACAAATCATAACCCTGAAAAAGAAATCCCTTTTAATGTTTTTTTTTTTAGACACACACCCATTGAAAAGAAAAACAAACTTTGAAAGCAGACGTGAGTGAACAGGCGAAGGAGACTGAAATTTATTACCCTACAGTTTGCTTGAGTGAAGAACATTTGGGAGGGATTCACGTCATACCACACCTTTGGCAAAACGAGAGAAAGCAGCTATTAAACTAAAAAAAATGCCAAGTGAGTGGCCCAAGTCCGCAGCTTTGTTATGAACAGTAAATAAAATAGGTATAAAATGACTTAATGTGTACATTTGGCCAAGTTGTCGCTGTTACAGGTCACATCCATTTCAGTAAAAGTGCATATTTGGTCTTCACTTCTTCACTTCACCCAGATCATCAATGCTGTCGTCGTCCACCTGCAACAGAGAAAGACACAGAATGAACTCAGTGTTTTCTAAATGGGAAAATAAAGCACATTTATTATTATTGTTTCAGAGGAAATATTGTACTATGATGCACTTCTATGCTACTAATCTACCGAGACGTAAACACGGTATCTATGCAGGCTATAAAAAGGCTTCACATAGACAAACTGCCACATTAAAACGCTCTCACATTTATTTGGAAGTGATTTAAAAACAGAGTGATATAATAATTTATTGTTTAAAAAAAAGAAAAACACTGAAAGGAGCCATTCTGCATTTTGAGTAATTTTACATTTAATATTTTACATTTTGCTGATAATAATTCTGTAAGTAACATTTTGAATTCAGGACCTTTTCTTGTAATGTTGTTTCTGAATTACACTATTTAAGAAATAGTCAATGCTGAAATAAATACATTATATACATTTCATTTTCTATTTAAACAATTTATGGTGGAAATTTATTTATATAAATACAGAGATTTACAAAATTCAGGCAGCATTTCAAAATCTAAAAATGTAGTCAAATATATTGAAGTAACCAGAAACTTTTTTTTAAGCTTAAGTTACTTTTTTAGACCATGCACATTTGTTTCTTCTATCTTAAACTTATATTTAATTATTTATTTATTAAAGCATTTTAATTTATTAGTTGAAATTTCTTCTTGCAAGCTAATTTTCAGAACTTTAACAAATATTTTCAAGAGGTGGTGGGGGCATGACCCCAGCAAATAACTTTTAAGGAAAGGATCTGAGTACTTCTTCCACCACAATTAATTCTGGTGATATTCTATATGTTTGTTGTCAACCAATCCCATTAAAGACAAAACCCAACAGTGAATATATCCATATATATATGTTCCCTCTCTGAGCCGTACATCAGTGAGCCTCACTGTTGCACTGGGTCACATGTTCCTTCATCACCATGAACACACACAGCAGGTTATTCAGACTCAGTCTCACACACACCGTCCTGCGGCCCCAATACTCACCAATGCACCACGTGTTTTCATCCACCACTGAAAATTGTCCCCAACAAATGCACTATTTACTTCAGTTTATTAGTATTTAAACTAGAGCGACCAGCTGTTATAGGAAATTACCGAGCTACTTTCATTCACAACATTTTATTTCTGTGACCCAATTAATTTTAATTAACTTTTTAATTTACGTCTTCAACAGAAACCAATGGGCTCCGGAGGTGGGAAAGTGTGGTTTAGGGTTTTTTTTTTTAAAAACCCACACGAATCATTCATTTTCTTTAAAGGAGACTCCCCTGTTATTGTTTTATTTTTATAACAATCAACAACAGTATTGTGTTCTTTAGTAGAGCCTGACAAATTTGGGTATTTTTTATACGGATTTGTAATTTGAAGATTTAAAATCCAATTTTCTGTTTGATCCAATATATAAGCCGACATCTAAGACATGAAGCAGTTTGCTGATATAAATACTGATATCAGCTGATTGCTGTGTTTTGTACACCTGTGCTGCAATAAGAGGAGAAACTCTGCAACGACAACACTCATAACATGATTGAGGGGCCCGTCTTCTGTCTTCCTGTTTCTGTTTTAAACTTGTCATTTATTGGCTGTTCAACACAGATAATCGGCCATAAGCTCATATCGGCACACCGGTTTATCTGTCGGGCTCTATTATTTAGCCATGAAATACACCAGCTTTAATTCCAAATGATCAGAAGCCTGCTCAGTTTCAACTGTCCAAACATCTCTTTTGTTTGCTTCCAAGTATAAAGACGTTCTTCTCAAAGATCCAGTCAAATCCTTTTTCTCCTCACGCCAACCATCTCACATATTTTAGCAGCGTGGGCAAAGAGAGGCTCAAACAGTCCAAAATTATATTTTAAATGCCAGCTCTGCGTCATGCAGCGAAAATGAAGTTCAGGGCAAAACAGAAACGAGTGAATAAAACGAACAAAGACAATTCACAAGGCGAGATGAAGCATTTAAAGACAAATTCAAACTGCTCACCTCAGGCCACTTCTCTTGAATGACGTCGATTATGTCATCTGTAAAATCTCCCTGAATGATTATTTCATCCTCTGCCGTAACTGAGGCACCACAAGAGAACTTCTGGGCAAAGAACCGCTGAGCCTCTTTTAGATCGATGTCTGCGGGAGACGACACAGACGTTATGTTGAGAACACAGCGTGAACAGAAAGGGATTTCAGGGATTCAAACTCTTACCGAACGTTGCCAGGCCACACACGCGGGTGACATATTTTTTCTTGGCTCTTGGGATTTTTGCTATCGAAACTTTCTGAGGCACAGTCTTCTTTTTCTGTTTGATCTGGCCTCTTCCACCTGAAGAAAAACACAAACAACCCAGAAGACCTTAATCATACTGACTGGGGTACCCGCAGAGGTACACGCTAAATACACCGATGTATCGAGGTCCCCAGTCAAAAGCACACAATTCCACAAATGCAGTTTTAATAGATGTATTGAGTTCATGTTTGCCATGGGTCCTAATTTAACTTAAATTTACTGAACGCTACACTACCGGGTCAAAGGTTTTAGAACACTCATTTTTCTAGTTTGTACTGAAATACAGTTCCTTCAAGTCCAGGGGAAATGGTACAAACGTAAGCAGCTGCCATTCTGGACCAGATTCTGCTATTAAAGAAACATTTACTTCACAAAATAGATATAAAATTAATTAAAAGTATTTCACTGTAGGATCTCCTGATGACCAACTGGTCTTTCTTCTTGCATCAATATTATATATAATAAATATATTGTACAAATAAAGCTTCTGAGGGTGTGTTAACAGGCTGTTCCAAAGTTTTTACTGTAGAAATGTGTTTGAGACTTAATTTCCTTCCACTGCTGCAGAATAACTTACAAGCTGTTAACTTGTTATTGATCAATGAAAGTTATTTATCCCTAATTTTTTATTTCTCAGTTTTGCAGACCTAAAATTAGGTTATTCTGCATCAGTGGAAGTAAAAGTAAGTGTAAACACAAACAGGCTGTTCATACATCCTCAGAAGCTGTATTTGTACAATATCCTTATTATATGTGATATTATTGAAGGAAGACAGAGCAGCTGGTCATCAGCTGATCCTACAGCGAAATAATAAACATTTTTATCTGAAAATGTCTGTTTTGGTGACATAAACATTTTAACTCTGGCAGTTTGCTGCTTGCTTTAGGACCATATAAGGTTTTTCACTGGACTTGAACTACTTATATTTTAACACAAACTAGAAAAATGGGAGTGTTATAAAACTTTTGACCGGTAGTGTAAACAAAACCATAAGTAACAGTAGTTTTTATTGAATCCTGTGCTGGTTTCAAATTGCCTTCCCGGGAAACGATGCAGGATGTGATTCGGCGTTACCGTTTAATTTTATCTCACTGCTATCAGTTTCAGCGTCTGACGTTACAGCCTCAACAGAGCTGCATTGAGTTACTGCTGATACTAACCCAACATGTCCTGCTGCTTCACATGAAAATCATTTAACTGACTCTTATTTGCCACAGAGGCTGGAGATGGTTCAGTCGCTTTAGGCTTTTTTTTCTTAATATGTCTAAATAGGATTAACAGAACAAGGTGGAAGAGCCACTGTGAGCTGCACACCTTCACCTTCTCAGAAAGCTTACCGAAACTGTCACTGTGCTGTTGCACTTAGTTGGAAAACTTTGCATGCCTCGAGCTATTCCAAGTATTTTTGCTGACCTCTTTATTTCAGACAAAGCAGCTACACAAGGAAGGCGTTTTATATATTAAACCACACCTGCCGTTACAAGAAGTTACAGCAGATATCACCCCCTGTGGTGTCTGTTTACTCAACATGAGGACCAGAGCCGAGTTAATGAAAGTCAAGGAACACCATTATACAGCTGAGAAACTATTCCAGCTATGCTAAAGTTATCACGCTTCAGTGCTTATTTTAACCACGTGCGACCTGTCTGATTACAAATCTAAAATTGTGGACAGAGGCAAATAATAAAAAAAGGTCAAGCCTTTGTCCAAAACATTG
>JAPMOB010227032.1:0-10340 GCA_029875015.1 Lepomis gibbosus
AAGGAGAAACATTTTCTGTCTGCAGCCGGTGGAGTCGCCCCCTGCTGGCTGCTGGAGAGGACGCAGGTTTAAGGGGCTTCAGCCAATATTATGTAGCTGCAGTAAAGGAGGCTGCAGTTTCAGGACCCTCACAATCTTGGGTAGTTCTTCTGCGACAGCGCCATCTAGTGGAGTGGTGGTGGTAAGGCACACCAACCCAAAGGAGGTCAACCCTGTCTGTTAGCATGTTGGCCGTGTGGCTAGGGTTAACCGGTCCACATGCAACTTCTAGATAGCTGGGAGCATCGAAGTTAACAAGGGTCCTAAATGCAGTTCCAGACTTGAAACTGCAGCCTCTGATCCTGCAGCTACGTACGACTCGCTTCAGCACTGGGTTCACTTTGCAGACCTGAAGGTTCCTGCTGGATTTTAGCCCCAAGAACTTCAGGTTTACCTTTGAGCCCCGCCCACCACCACAAAACCAACCACATGATTGGATTCTGTCAGTCTCACATTGATTGACAGGTGATTAACACATGAATCAGTTATTAACGTTCTCAGATTTAAACATCCTGAGAGCTGCAGTTCTTAATCATAATGATAAAATCATAAAAAATCACTTTCAGGAGAAAAATACAACATTTGAGAAGAAAATTAAGAACAAATATGAGAAAAGTTAGAAGCGAGAAAGTCGTATTATGTGACATAAAGAGAAAAGTCATGATGAAGCTTTGAAATACGTCATGAGGAAAAAGTCAATATGAGAAAATTCACAGAGATTTTTCTTCCAGGATATTTATGTAAAGAATAATTATTTATTCCACAGGGACAGTTTACATTAATGAACGTTGGTGTACTTTGTCTCCCTAAAAAGGGTTTAAGATTAAAAATCAGAAAGTTATTGACCTAGTCTGAAGCATGCAGTAAATATTAATGTTCGTTATGCTGCTCAGGAGTTTGTTCACCGCACGCCGGACACGAAACCAAAACATTTGATAATAAAACAGGTTTTCAACAGTGAAATATTAAAAAGGGCTTCGTGTTCCCTCGCTGAAACAAAGACGGAGAAAAGAGGCGACGCTTCCCTCTGGGTGCTTTCAGTTTTTCTCAGCAGGGCTGCTCTCTGAGGGGGAGGAGCTGCCCTCCGGCCCCCCGCTGGAGGAGGAGGAGGTGAGGGCCGGGGCCGAGGTGACGCTGATGGGGACGACCCTCTCCTTCCCGTCGGTCGCCGGTCTCTCCCGCGGCGCCTGGATGTGCAGCCGGCCGCCCACCAGCGAGCAGGTGACGGCCTCGGGGGCGACGCCGTCCGGCAGGTCGAACTCCTGCCGGAACTCCTGACACCTGTAGGAGGAGCAGCCCTTCTCGTCCTCCGTCTTCTTCTCCGTCCTGCCGCTCACCCTCAGTTTCCGGCCCACCTGTTTGACCGACAGCTCCTGCGGGGAGAACTCCTTGGTGTCCAGGCTGAGGGCGAAGCTGGCGCGGTCCCCGCTCGGCTCCTCCCGGAAGGCGATGGGCTTGAAGACCCCCGCGTAGGACGAGGTCTGGTCGATCTCCTCGAAGATCCTCTGGTGCAGCCGCTCCATGTACTCCATGCTCTGCCTCATCTCCTGCATGTGGCGCATCATCTCCTGCTCCAGCTGGAAGAAGAGCGGCCGGGTCTCGGGCCACAGGCTCCGGACGGGCCAGTGCAGGTCCAGGAAAGGCCTCATGGTGACGGGGGACGGCTGGAAGACGCTGGGACACAACATCCTGACAGTGGTGGAGGTCTGGCTTCAGATCAGCAGCTTCAGTCTGACTGACTGTCCGATGCTTCGCTGCTCTTTATATACGAACACACGCCCTGTCGGAAAGTTCCAGCTGCATTCCTGCGAGTGTGTGTGTGTGTGTGTGTGTCTGTGTGTCTGTGCGTGTGTGTGTGTGTGTGTGTCTGTGTGTCTGTGTGTGTCTGTGTGTCTGTGTGTCTGTGTGTCTGTGCGTGTGTGTGTGCGCTCACAGTCTAAATGCAGCCCGGTTGGTATTCCTGCAGCCTGCTGCCACATGCCGACACATCTCAGCTTTGTTCTATTTCTGCTGCAGGACGCCGTCATGGTCTTTATAAAGCAGGTGAAAACGCACGCGCTCACGCACACACACTGACACACTCACGCTCACCATGAGTCAGTGTAAGCGACAGTCCTGCTGCTGTTTTTCTGCCCTTGTTTGACGGACAGGTCATGAGGTCAGCTCACAGATCTGAGGTCAGCTGCTCATCTGAGTGTCATAACCGTCATGGTGACTGTTTGTGCTTCGGTTTACAAAGACATGATGTCATGAACACACGAAGTCGTCACGGTGAAGACTCACCTGTTCACTTTCTCGGCTACAGTTTTCTGTCACTCGCTGATTATTATTATCTATAATCAGTTAAACCAATGAGATCAGTGTTTCATGTTGATGATTCAGAACAACAACGTAAAACGCAGCTGTGTGCTGATCGTTTGTGAAGAGTGAAAATAACAGCCTGCATCATCGTCCCGACAACTGACAGGATCATTTCTGTATTTTTAGACCCCGGTGGAACCAGAGTCTGAGACAGGACTTTGTTGTGTCAGAGTAACTTCAGCTTCCTCTCCCTCGTTTCCTCCGGCGTCTTCCTGCAACAGCTGTCCTCTCACGAGATTTCAGAGCGAGACTTCAGCTTCCTGTTAAAAACAAAGCGGGTCACCGGGAGTCCCTCGTAGGGATCCTTCCCATCACGTTGTGACACCTGGTGCAGAAGGAACACTTTGCTGTCGGCTGAAACATCGACTGAAACGGGTCCAAAGCAACTTACATTTGATGAACAACATGCAAACAACAACAGAGCATCGAAGTAGGAAGAGCTCACAGCACGTATCGTGTCAGCGGGGTGAATACAGAGGGAAGGAAGAGTTATCAAGAAGTGCAATCAGTATGAGATAATAGTAGTAAAGAAGAAGAGCGCAGGAAGTGCATGTTAGAGGTGTTATCAGAGGAAGTGTTCTCAGAAGAGAGTTTTCTGTTCACCCTGCTGCATTCTGGGAAGAGATAGAAGTTTCTGCTGCCGCAGCACCAGACTGCAGGGCAGCTTTTCGCCAAAGCTATCAGACTCTAATTCATGCTCAGCTCTGAATAAACTTTACTTCTGTTTACCTTTTTTATAATTGCTTCTGTTTTAATGCATATTGATACCCTGGCGGTGGCAGCAGAGTACCAGATGGTGATGGAGGAGGTGAGGATGGACTCAGTGATGGCGGTGTAAAAGTGCACCATCATTGTCTTTGGCAGGCTGAACTTCTTCAGCTGCTGCAGGAAGTCCATCATCTGCTGGGCCTTCTTGGTGATGGAGGTGATGTTCAGCTCCCACTGGAGGTCCTGGGAGATGATGGTGCTCAGGAAGCGTAAGGAGTCCACAGGATGATGATGGGGGGGGGGCGACCATCTCCACTGTCTTCAGAGCGTTGAGCTCCAGACTGTTCTGGCTGCACCAGGTGGTCGATCTCCCACCTGTTGGCGGACTCATCCCCACCTGAGATGAGCCCAGTTAGGGTGGTGTCATCTGCAAACTTCAGGAGCTTGACGGTCTGGTGAGTGGAGGTGCAGCTGTTGGTGTACAGGGAGAAGAGAAGGGGGTAAAGAACGCAGCTTTGAGGGGATCCGGTGTTGATGGTCCTGAAGTCAGAGACATGTTTTCTTCAGGTGCTGCTTCCTGTCAGACAGGAAGTCTGTGATCCACCTGCTGGTGGGGGAGCTTGTCCTGCAGCAGGACCGGGATGATGGTGTTGAAGGCAGAGCTAAAATCCACAAACAGGATCCTGGCGTAGGTTCCTGGGGAGTCCAGGTGCTGGAGGGTGACGTGATATTGTGACAATAAATGTACCTACGTACGAATCAACGCCAAGGTGTGGAAACAGGGACCAGGTTTAAACATACAGGGACCAGGTTTAAACATACAGGGACCAGGTTTAAACATACAGGGACCAGGTTTAAGCTAACAGAACTGATGCTTTTCATCAGAGCTCTGCTCCAGGCCTGGATGAACTATTCTTAAGTAAAAGTATTAAAAGTTAAAATAGTCAATCAGAATAAAGTTCCTACTCATCATCAGATTAAATTCGACATGCATTCATGTAAAAGCAGGATTTTACTCTTGTTGGTCGACGAACTGGTTGGTTAATGATTATTTTCAATCTGGATCAGCTGATCATTTCCGCCATAAATTGATTGTAAAAACTCTGAAAGTAGTGAGAAGTGTTGTCTCAGTGACTCAGAGCCCAAAGTGACCCCCTCACGTTTGTTCTGAGTCCAAACCTCAGAATGATTAAAAATACTTTGAATAATAAAAAGCAGAAGCAGCAGATCTTCACATCAGATGTTTTTACATTAAAAATTACTTCAACATTTACAGTTGCAAATTAAATTTCTGTCAATCAGTGGACCAGCTGTACTTGTACAAACTGTTGGAGTTTAATTTCTAACTAAACAAACTCTTCATGTGTTAAAGTCTGACTTTTTAAAGTAACTGAAGCTGTCAGACAAATGATGTGAAGTAAAAACAATCCCTCTGAGCTGGAGCAGGAGGAGAAAGTGGCATGAAAAGAAAATACTAAAGTAAACCTACAACTTACTCTTATTTGTACCTTAGTACATTAGTAACTGTACTTGGTGTCCACCTCTGTTACTCTCGCGTGAGTTTTTCGTGAAGTGTTCACACATAACGCGATAACGCGAATAAACAACCCGCCATTACCACAGCTGTGTGGACCCTAAACAAAGATTTCTCTAAGATTTTATTTCAGTAAACGGACCGAACTGATGCCGAAATAACGACACCATGATGCAGATTTGTTAAACACATGAATTCGTGCTTTGTCAGGTCTGTCCGCTAGACAGCAGGACAACAACGTCTAAAACCTTTGTTTTCTGAATGGAGTTCGGATCGATCAGGTCCGTGTTACGTTAACTTGTTCACAGTAAAACGACAGCTGGAATCAAGTATCAGACACATATTTTCTTCCTGGCTTATCGTGTCCAAGTTCAGTTTTTTATATAAATGAGAAACATTATGTCGGCACGGCTGTGAGCGTCATGACTCCATAAATACTGACAGAGAGACCCTGTGTCCCCACCGGGGGATTAGCTCAAATGGTAGAGCGCTCGCTTAGCATGCGAGAGGTAGCGGGATCGATGCCCGCATCCTCCACAAGCTTTTTATTCCCCAGATGACAACCTGACCTCGCGTGGACTTACTGCCTCAGTTTTAACATCCAGGTAACCGCGGCACAGTTCAGATAACTCTCCTCTATGTGCATTAGGTTGAAGCAGACATGTTGTGGCAAGTTAGTTTTAAAGACACGTCGCTCTGAGAGAGTTGTTCTGGGAAATTAGAAGGAAAAACGCGTCCAGACGAGTTTTACCAGGTTCGAGAGTCACTCCAGTCACCCGGGACGTTTCCTCCTGTGTTCATTAAAGAATAATCTGAACGTGTTCAGCAGATTAGGACGATACGAACTCATTTTCAGGAGCTTTAAACTCTATTAAAAAATAAAATGAATGGAACATAAACGGAAAAGAGTAACAAGGTGCAACACAACAAGTAAACAACAAGGTACAATGCAACAAGTACACACCAACAACATGTAATACAACAAGTAAACAACAACAAACTGTAATATAAACAACAATGTGCGAAATAATAAGTAAACAAGAACAACAATGTGCAATACAACAAGTAAACAATAATAATGTGCAATAAAGAGAGTGTGCGTAGGCTTAGAGTTAGAAACTCAGAATTACTCAGCCAGCAGTATAAATACACAGAGGAGCTGCGGTGTTACTATTAATGAAGTTTTGTCTGTGAAGAACATGAAGCTCGTTCTACTTTTGCTAATTCTGCCCCTCTATGATGCAGACAGGAATAAATACATATATAAATACTTTACCTATATGAAGCTGATTATACCCGTGTACTTTTGATACTTTAAATTAAGCTGACAGTACGTAGGTAAGATTCTGAATGCAGGACTTTTACTGACAGAGTACTGCTGCACTGTTTTACATAAGTTAGACCTGAGTACTTGGTGGTGTTCCAACACACACAGCTCTCCACTCAGCAGCTCTCGTAGCAGCAGCACTACACCTGTGGTGGAAAGGAAGTAACCTACATACTCAAGTACAAACATGAGGAACTCCAGCTTCACTTTTTTACATTCCAGAAACATTGTTTTCATACTGCACATGTATCTGACGCTGCAGTTACTTTCCAGGTGAAGCTTTTTAAAAACAGCTCATGAGTGCAGATTAGACTCCGTAGGACATAAAAATACATCTCAGTGTAACCACAGACTTACACAGTACTTGTACTTGTGTGTGCTGCCTGTCATTGGTTTGTATTTGGCTCTCAGAGCCGACAGGAAGACACCATATAAGGCGCGCGGAAGTTATGACGCCGCGGGAAGCTCTCCGTCACGTGGTCTGAGCCGTGATGTGTCTCCGGGGTTTCCGGTCATGGCTGCTGGCTGCGCTCCCCGTGCCCGGTTTACCGGCTGTGGTCCGGCTGACGGACGAAGCCCGGACGAGCCGGACCGGGAGCCGGACTCTACCGGAGCGTTCAAGCTGTTAGAACCCGCAGCACAAAGAGCGCGAGAGCACCGGAGCGTTCTGCGCGCAGCCCGGTGGCCCGCTCCCCGCTCTGCCCATACATGGACTTTCCTCCGCGCCATATTTGGGAATGTACGTCACGCAGGAGTCTTTATAAAGCCGGGGATCCTCATTGAAGAACTGACAGAGCTCAAGTTCAAGTTCTCACCGTCCGCACGTGGAAACACCAACCGGAAACACACATCTGATGTTGATCACTTTCTCTGATGACACAAAGATCCTAAAATCAGATCTGAGACCCCGGAACCTGGACCCGAACACCCTCCAGCATTGGATTCCTCCGAGCACCACCGCCCTGAGCAGCAGCAGCAGCCCGTGCAGAGCGCCTCTCCGCCGGGCTCAGCAGCGCAAGAACAGTCCGGTGCTCCGGAGCTCCATCAGCGGCTGAGCTCCTTACCCGCCGCCGCTTCTCCCTCTCCTTCCTCCAGAGACATGGCAGCGACCAAAGCGGAGCTGCTCCTGTCCGCCCTGCAGCTCTCTGATCCTCTGGCCGGCCTCCCGCAGCCTCTCTCCCCGCTGGACGGGTACTCGAAGCTGGAGGAGCTGCAGATGCTGCTGCAGAACGCCGCGGCCGGAGGCTCGCTGCTGGCCGCGTCTGCGGCGGAGGCGGCCGGGCTGCTGAGCGCGGAGCCCGGGGAGTACGGAGGTGAGGACGGGGGTGTTTCTGTGTTCAGAGGAGGAGCTGTGTCTCCTCCAGCTGTTCATCACATATAATGTAACATGCAGAACTCTGTAAAATAAGTTTCTCATCTTTAAGAAGTAAAATAGTTTTGATGCAGAGTTAAAGCTGTTTCTGATGTTTGTTTATTGTTTAGCATCATAATAAATAATCATTAAACAAATAAACATCAAGACAAGTTAACAGCTGATCTGAAGTCAGCAAGAGAAACTGAGTTTAAACAAAACATTAAAAAGATTCAGCAGCTGTTAGATAAACTCTGATGTCATCACTACTGAGTCAGCTGACTCGCAGCCAATCAGATCAGAGCACACTTCCTTCTCAGGTACTTCAGGTAATCAGCTCTTCTTCTTCTCTCAGATTGTCTGTCGGAGCTCCCGGACCTGCAGAGTCTCACCCCCCGCCCCCTCCCTCTGGCCTACAGCGGCCGCTTCACGTTCGAGCCGGCGACCTCCGGCGGCGGCGGCAGCGGCAGCAGCCTGTGGGCGGAGCCTCTCCTCAGCCTGTTCACGGGGTTGGTCAGCATGGCGGCCCCTGCAGCCTCATCAGTGACATCATCAGCGACGTCCCAGCCGAGCTTCAGCTCCGTCCAGATCAGCTGTGGCGACGTGGCCTCAGTCTTCTCTGCGACGCCGACGTACACCACCGCCGCTGGCTCCGACCTCATTGTCGCCCCCGCCGACCCCCAGGCGGCCTTCCAGCCTCAGGGCCCCCCTCCCGCCTACCCCACCTCCAGACTCGGCCCCCAGCCGTCCTCCCTGGTGGTGCCGATGCTCCCAGACTACCTGCTGCCGCAGCAGCAGGACGGCGAGCTGGGCCTGACCCAGGACCAGAAGCCGGTGATGTCACAGAGCCTGAACCCGTCTCAGCCTCCGCTCACGCCGCTCTCCACCATCAAAGCCTTCTCCTCGCAGATCCAGGCGCAGCCTCAGGGCTCCGCCTCTGGCCCCGCCTTCCAGGCCCTGCTCACCAAGTCCAGCCGGAACAGGAAGTCTCCCGCAGGCCGGCAGTGCAAGACGCCGCCGCACGAGCGCCCGTACGCCTGCCCCGCAGACGGCTGCGACCGCCGTTTCTCCCGCTCAGACGAACTGACGCGCCACGTGCGTGTGCACACGGGCCAGAAACCGTTCCAGTGTCGCATCTGCATGCGGAGCTTCAGCCGCAGCGACCACCTGACCACGCACATCCGCACGCACACCGGCGAGAAGCCGTTCGCCTGCGCCGAGTGCGGGCGCAAGTTCGCTCGCAGCGACGAACGAAAGAGGCACGGCAAGATCCACCAGAGGCAGCGGGACCGCAGGGCCGACAGCTCCTCCTCCTCTGCTCCCAACGCCATCAGCACGCCACCCGCCTACTGCTCCCCCCCCACCTCCTGCTCCACCTCCCCTGCTCACAGCTCCTCCTCTTCCTCCTCATTCTCCTCCCTCAGCATGCAGGCCGCCTCCCCCTGCTTCACCTCATCACTGTCGCACGTCTACACCTCCTCGCCGTCCCCCCACCTTTACTCCTCCTCCTGCTCCTCGCCGATGGGGAGTCCTCAGTCGGAGCTCGCCTCCCCCCACAGCTCCAACATCTGCTGACAGACAGGAAGTCCAGTCCCCTCGTGACCTTTGACCTCAGACTGAATCCCGCCCACACAGATACCAAAGTGGAGATAAGAGTTTAGCGGCGAGGTCAAAGGTCACGGTGAGGAGCGTTCCTCTGGTGGCGGAGCTGAAACACCTCGATGTGTCGGACTCATTCAGTTTGAGCCTTCTCAGCCACCGTAGTCGGGTGACTTTCTGGACATGAACTTTGACTTTTAGCAGTGGAATAAAAACTCTCAGGACCAAACTTCATAGAGAAAACTGCTAAATTAAGGAGACTTCAAACTCTGTGGCTGTGAAGACTTTCTGTTATGGATGAGTGTAAATATTTTGTACATAACGTGTACGTGTAGTTTAATGTACATACTTTTATAGTTTCTGCCTACTGCGTAGGTTCTGGGACGTTTACATGCAGGTCAGTGTCGGGTTTTATACTGTTTCCTCTTTAGGGAGCTGCAACAATAAAAAGTCAAACTGACGCTGGTGCTTTTATTTCAGAGCCTTTATTACAGCTGCTGACTGGAGCTTTCGACCGGATCACATGGTTTTCATCAGCACATGTAGTTTGAGTTTATTTACCTGAGGAAACATTAATCTGCTGATGAAGACTAGACGTTAGAGCTGAAAGCTCAAGAATAAGTGTGTAAGTGTCCCTGAGTGGACAGCTGCTGTTTCCAAGGTTAAAAAATGAACCTGACAAATAAAAAGTTTCAGGACAGCTGAGCAGAAGAAAACCATGTGATGTGGCTGAAAGCTCCAGAATAAAAGGATGGTGAGTTGGAGGAATATACAAAATGTTAAATGGCTGAAAACAACAAATACAAACAATAATACAATATCAAATAATCAGTCAAAAGATCAAACGATCAGCTCGACTTCCTGTTGGACAACAAAATAAAATAAATAAAGAGGGGTCAGATTTTTTCTAATTATTTCCTGGGTGTTTTAAATGGATGTAAGATAAAAACAATTAAATTTTTAAAAAGATTAAAAAAACAAACGTTTTAATGTGAAGGTCAGAGTTTAAAGTGAACAAACACACAGTTAATCCTCTGTGTGTGTGTGTGTGTGTGTGTGTGTGTGTGTGTGTGTGTGTGTGTGTGTGTGTGTGTCAAACAGCCAATAGGAACAGACCTTGTCACAGGCTGCCTCGCCAGTTCTCAGCAGGAACACAACACACCTTCTGCTCAAATATGGTGTTTCCTGTCACTGCAGCGGACGTCCTGATGTCCAAATAAGGAGCTTCCTGCCGGTCGGCCCTCTGCTGGCGGGACGCCCGGACTCTGTGTGTGTGTGCAAGTACTTCAGCTGCAGAGTACAAAAACTCTTGGAATCAGCAGTAAAATTTAAAGTCCTGACAGTATTCTCAGCTTCATGTACTTAAAGTATCAGCAGTAAAAGTACACAAGTATTCTCAGCTTCATGTACTTAAAGTATCA
>JAPMOB010227033.1:0-25832 GCA_029875015.1 Lepomis gibbosus
ACCTTTTATCTCATTCTTCCAATGGTTCAAGCAGGGTTTAGTCTTAAAGAACCTACATTTATGTATAAAGGATTTCCCCAGTAGCATCACAACGTAAAGAACAAAATCCAAATCCTTGTTTCACACAAACAAACCAAATTTAACTAACTCTACCGTCAATGGTGAAGACACAATCTCCTTGGACTGTAGCCAGCTCCACATATCACACCAGAAGGACTGCACAAATTCATATTCACAGTTATTTACATCAAAGTTAAATCTCACTCTCAAGAATGTGTTAGTTGGGTATATCTCATTTAAAATTTTGAAGTTCACTTCTTTTACCTTGGGAGGAAGAGGAAATTAAATATAATTTTTTTCTTATTTTCTCACCTCTTCAACTCCAAATTCCCTAAAAACATATGTCCTTCTTACTGGGTTGGGATAACATTCCTTAAGCAGAAGGTTTCTAATAACTCTGTTGGTACATTTATCAACACAAAAGTCAATTCCATCAAAACAAAGCTTCCTCAGCCCAGGAGGAGCGTTTGAGTACAGAAGACTTTCTTTAATCAATAATCTGAAAGGGACTTGTATGGCTTTGATCACTCGATTATAGTGTTTGGCAGAGCACTGAAGTTGAAATTTTATACAAAACTCTTCGTGCCCCAACACATTTCCATTATCATCCATAAAATGAGCAACTGCCCAAACCCCTTAAGACCTCCATTCCTCAATGTACAGAGATTTTCTGTTAACCAAAATGCATCTGTTATTCCACACTGGTGTGTTGTGGGGTGTAAAATTGTGTTTTCTGTTAACCAAAATACATCTGTTATTCCACACTGGTGTGTTGTGGGGTGTAAAATTGTGTTTATATATTAGCTTCCAGTAAAGAAGGACTTGCTGATGGAAAGCAGAGAGTTTAACGTGTATTGACCTGCAGTCATAATCACACCGGAGAAAAAGATCTATTCCACCCATCTTTTGAAAAACGGCATTGGAGACAATAAGTAGCCCTGTAGTACTATTTTATTGGTCCAAAACTTTCTTCACTTCTCTCCATTCAAGCCAGTAGGCTGGCTTCGTCCAGTAATATACTGTCTATGGTGTGGACATTGGGATTGGGCCACTTACTAACCAGCATGCCTGATGTTAATATGTCAGCGCTGCGCCGCATGAAGTCAAACGCACCTAGTCAGTGAGGTTGACAATAACTAAAGTCTCCCCTTTTAGAGAATTTGAAACCTGCTAAATGTGTGAGTTAATGTCCCTGCAGAGTTGCGGCTCATTAAAATAAAAACATGCTCACAGATAGGCAGTCAACTATAGCATTTTTAAAAAAGAAGAAAATTTGCTCAAACTGCTTAATATTTTAAAATGATAGGATTCAGTAGTGTATACTGAGAAACTTCATCCTGTTGGGCTAATGTCTTAATAATTTAGCAAAACCTGTTTGATACATTTCTAACTGTATATATTAACATCTCTGTTGACATTAATGTACCAGCTTAAACTCTTGTGTCATAATATTTTTCAGCTGTATATCAACCCATGCTGACATGACAGATGGCGTACTCATGCAAAGGGATCACATGGGCGCCAATGACTACTTATAACCAATGATGTTCCTAAATATTTTGAATAATTTTAGATTTCCACTGTAAACAGAAACAGAAACCACTAAGATAGGCACCACACAAGGAAGTAAACAGTTTATTTTGTAGGTCATTGTGCTGCTCATGATTTTTCTAAATTACATTGAACACCATAGATATAAACTCTTCAAAAGTGTACTAAAAAAGGACACAATGTGCATTTAATTTTTAAATTCACTACCTTCTTTGCAGCAAGTTCATTAGTTCTTAAAGTCTTTCTCCAGGCCCTGGGTAAGGATGTCGCATGGGAACATTATGTGACAAGAAAAATAAAATGTGCAGCTAAAGGCTTTGAACCAGCAGAAGTCAGGTAATTATAAGCTTTTGGACTGTGAATCAATCCCGTTTTATACCTTTCTTTTTTCAAAAGTGACTAGGCAAACCTACTTGCGGCAAAGAACATTTTGTACATCAAGATTTAGTAGTCATCCAGTCAGCCAAGATATCTTAATTCTGCAGTTGGTTAGTCAATTACGTTGTTAAGTGTTTTTTGTTTCCTCTGCCACCAAAAATAATAGGGAAATATTGAATGTATGAGACGTGTACAGTGTGTTCAACAAAGAATGTACTAAAAAGATCATTTGGCGAGTGGGTTACAGCAACACATGCAGCAATTCTAAATTGTCTTTTATACATCCTGTGCAGAAATTCCCCAGCTGGTCTGGGGGTTTCAACTTGGACTCACCTCACCACCTACTCCATACTTAACATTTTTACACTATGGTGTGTACAGTGAAGACATTTGTAGAATGATCGTAAACTCTTCTGTGCATACTGATTTCTGTGGAAATGGACTTTTTAAATGTATGAATGTCAAGCAAACATGACGCGGAGGAGAGTGTCCTCTATAACACAGGAAAATAAATTAATTATTAAAACAATAATATGTATGTTGTATATGCTGTTTGTGTTTACATTATTCCCATACATACCTGAAAAGACAAAGCAAAGAAGCCAGCGGTTTGCTTGAGATATATTGATAATATCTACAGGCTTACATATAATAATGATTGGAAAAATTGTTTTTGAAATGTGTGGTTTAATTTGTTGTATTGACTTGTGTCCTACAATAATTATTTACAAAAGCGGTTTGTATTTTTGTTTTTCTTGATTAAAATGTGGACAATAAATATATGTATGCTTTATAACTGCTTGTACTTTTATTCAGTATTCATTATTTGACTTCTACATAGTTTTTATAGTATTTATCATATTAGTTTGATCATTGTTTAGATGATTGAAACATAAAGTCAGTGAAGCATGGTAAAACTGTGCAGAATCAGAATCACAAAGAGCCTTATTACCAAGTAGTATTTTAAATGTAGAAGGAATTTGCTTTGGTGAGAAGGTGTTACATGTAGACAAACATACAGTTGACATAAATAAATGTAAAATACCTATAAATATGGAACAAAAAGATGCAAGTTATAAAAAAAATAGTAAAATAAATAATACAACTATGTGCAGAGAAAGAATCTGGCAGATATTTACATGTGCATTACACTGGGTTTGCAGTGGGAGAGGATATTGTATTTATAGGCTATAAATAAATATATACATTTGCAGAATATAAAAATCAGGATCAGCTTTATTTCACAGGTATGTGTACACATATGAGGAATTTGATTTAGTATTGTACATTGCTCACGATGTGCTTATTTACAATACAATAACACAATAATAAAACACATATACACAACAATAAAACACACATATACACACATTATAAACAAAACAGTATAGACAGATTGAGACAGTTGTGCTACCAGAGTGCAAAGGATGCGTGAGTAAAATTATTATATGATAATGTACATGTCGGAGGTGGATGAGATATACAGGTACACATATACACAGTGTGATGGAGCATAGTGCAAACGATGTTGGAATAAATAATTGTTATGCACAGGTGCATGCTGTGGGTGGATTTGGTATACAGTATACAATATACAATATGAACAGTATGAACAGCTCTCAAATGGAAAATGATGAATTAATAAGTGGTAACCAGTAAGCAGGTGGCTGGTGGCACTGAAGAATCCTAAAATGTTTTTGATGGTGGGGGAAACCGGAGCACCTGAAGGAAACCCACGCAGACACAGGGAGAACATGCACAGAAAGGCAAGGGAGACCGGGGTTTGAACACACGACCTTCTTGCTGTGTTATATTATATTTATATTATGAGACATTTACAGTATTTGAAAGGGGGGGTGTCATTGGTGGAACCTTGAACCTGAACCAGGCCTTGTTAATGAGTTTAGTTGCATAGGGGAAGAAGCTGTTTTTGTGACGAGAGGTTTTAGTCCCGATGGACCGCAGTTTCCTGATAGAGTGGAGTGACTGAAACAGTTTGTGACCGGGATGGGAGGGATAATCCGCAATCTCTCCTGCTCTGTCACCTTCTTTGCAGAGCCAGAATACGATGATACAATGCAGTCTGCCCTTGTCACTGACAGTGGCAGCAGCATACCAGATGGTTATGTAGGAGGTGAGGAAGGACTCAATGATGGCGGTGTAGTTCTTCAAGTGCCGCAGAAAGGACATCCTCTGCAGGGCCTTCTTGGTGAGGGAGGTGATGTTCAACTTCCACTTGAGGTCCTATAGTGTCCAGGAAGCGGAAGGAGTCCACAGTGTCGAATGGCGAGTCACACAGGAGGATGGGGGTAGGTGATGCTGGACTCTTTCTGAAGTCTGCTGCCATCTCCACTGTTTTCAGAGCGTTGAGCTCTAGACTGTTCTGGCTGCACCAGGTCACCAGATGGTCAATATCCCACCTGTAAGCAGGCTCATCACCACCAGAGATGAGCCAAATAAGGGTGGTGTCATCCACAAGCTTCAGGAGCTTGATTGCCTGTTGACTGGAGGGGCAGCTCTTGGTGTACAGAGAGAAGAGCAGAGGGGAAAGAACACAGCCTTGTGGTGAACCTGGGCTGATGCTATATTAGTAACACAATAGCCTTTGCTAATATAATGGCACACAGGGTTAGCAGAAAACTGATAGCAGAAAAACTAACATCTCAAATGATAAACATCAATCACAAAACAGGTGTAGCAGTTGGATGGATAAAAGATGCTGTCAACATTTTCTAAATGTTTGAACCTTAGGTTTGTATTTAAAATCTTAATTTTCAAAAATAATTGCAGTCAGATACATGTAGTGGAGTAAAAACTCAAATTTATAATGTCTGCATCTGAAATGTGAAGGATTAAAGTAGCCTAGGTTATTAATATGTATAGGCCTATTTAACCTCAAAACTGTAATGAAGTCAACAGCCTACTTAAATACATTTTAACCACTGGTAAATAAAGAGGTATGCTAGTATAAATTTTAGGAAGATCATAAAGTTTTAGAAAAGCAAAACGCCCATGGACTCCCCGGTCATAACCGGCGGCCTGGGAGGACTCATTTAATATAGGCCTACTGCTGGGTAACTACGATTCCATCACATCACCGTCTCACCGTGTCTTTCCCGGTGTTATGCCGAGTTTTACCTGCCGAGAATTGCATGCACCTCCAAATAATGCTTACGCTATACTATCCTTCGTGGGGTTCATCAATGGTGATAAATGATTCCAAAATATATTTTTTTGAACGTCTAGAGTCGTTAATATTTTATTACACTTAGTAGAAGTAGCATTCATTGAGATTCAAAAAAAGATGTGACGATTATCGCGTTTCATCACAGCAAAGTGTCTGAATTCGGCACAGCACACCTGTTAACTCGGGCAGAGTAGCGTGGAGATTCACGTTTGCGCAGTTACCACTCTTTTCAGGTCCATGAACGCCGCAGCAGCAGCGCCGCTTTTGACGCTCTCAAATGTCTGGTGTTACGAGAGTCATTTCGTAAGGTAACGTTTGCGGAGCGGGAGGGTCACACACTCACAACAAGCTTTGCACTGGTAACGAACCGAGGACACCACAGCGTCACATCGGCTGATTTTAAAAAGAACCCCCGGTGTTCGCTAGTGAGCTGACACTAGCTGACACATAATGTTTCCAGCCAGCAGATATTCAAGTAAAGGTAACGTCACGTCAGCGAATGGCTAGTTAGCAAACACAATGCGAGCTTGCTGTGCTGGACTGGACAAAGCCAATAACTTTACGTAGAGTGTTGGCAGATGTCACTACACGATTTACATGTAAACCACAGTACGTTATACAGGGTGGTGAATATTTTTTTCTTTATGCCTGACTTATTTTATACCTTCTACAAATGCTAGCATTAGCATTAGCCAAAATAGTCCAGCAAGCTCACAGATGTTAGCATCAAGCTAAAATGTAGGTGAAAGTTGAACCAATATAGGTCATGCGAACAGTGTCCTTGTATCTGTTTTATGATATAAATCAAATTTACGCTTTTTAGAAACACACTGATGTTATAAACTTGTAATACATTTGGAAGTTACATAAAGTGTTTTTCTACGTAGTATGATGTTTATTTGTAAGTTAGCCTTGCACTTTAAATTTATCTTAGCTGTAACGTTACTGTAACTAGCATGGTGCTACTGCTGCAACTTGGCAGTGTGACAGCTGCTTGGTATTTTCCCTGTATTTGCTGCACAAATATCTTTTTGTTTCTTGAGGTGTTAAAGTTCAGAAATCTTCCTGCTATATAGTGTCACCTGACTACATTGATACAGCTTTATTTGTCTTCATTTATTGTATTGAATGCTGTTGTTTTGAACCAGATCAGGCTCAATTAAAACAGTGACAACTCAGTTTAGATAGTATACACATGCCTAGCAATTTCAGCTGGTCTTGACTATGAGCTGTTCTCTCTCTTGCAGCCCACAGGTGTATCAGGGCACTGAAGAGAGTACAGACAGAGCATGCTGCCCCTCAGCTGTACACAACACTAAACAGAAGGACATGCTCTTCTGTGTCAACACCCCGCATCACAACACACTACACCATCCACTCTCGAGATAAAGATCCAAGATGGGAAGGTAAGAGCCTGTACTCACACTCAAGACCCTTTTTTGGTCAATTAGGTGCTAGACATTGGCATCCTGAGAAGTTTGATCTTTTCGTAGCTTGATCTGTATTGTGTCATATGGATTAAGATGTGTACACTGAACAAAAGTTACCTCATAAGTTATCCTCATATAACCATATGATTCAGTATCTAAGTTTTTGATTGTATGTACAGGAGTAATAATTCCGTCTTGTTTATTTTTTTCCCTACACAATAAGACTCACAATGCAGGTTTAACTTATTATAAACCTTCAACTAATTTACTAAAGCCATGTAGACATGTTTGACAGCAAATACAACATGTATCACACATTTACTTTGATTTCCTTTAAGATTTTGTATTGTTGTCTATAGTGTTTTGTTTAATATATCTTTAGAAAAGTCTAAATGTCAGTGTGGATTTGCTGGGGCAGGAAGGGAGGACAGGATTGATCCAGTTCAGCTAGGCTTGGATGTTATTACAATATATAAGGACATCTAGAAATCCTGATTGTATGATTTTCAATACTGTCAAAAATACAGACGCTCCTCTTTTAAATTGTTACAGAGATGTTGTAGTGTACATAGGCAGAAATGGTGTGTGAAACTGCATCATCTACAATGCGACAAAGTGTTAACTGATAACCCCTATCCAGCGGTTGGTAAATGAAAAATTGTAACCTAAACTGTACATTTACTGCCAAACTTCCAAGCTCACCTTTTCCTCTTCTCTGCTGCATTCACCTGCTGCTTGCTCACTTTTGACTGCGACAGGTGGAATAATGCTACATGACTATTAAACAACAAAAATACCCCTGCCGTTGAGCTAGCCCACACGAACAAAGATGTGTGCACATTGTCAGCGTTCAGCCTACTGATGTGTTCGTATCCGCCGTCAACAAGTGTCATCCAGTCCTCCATCAAGAATCTATGGAAGAAGGCACTTATTTTCAATCTGTTCATTATTCTATGGGCAACATATGTATTAAAGCAGAGAAACCTCTATCGTTTATAATGTTGTGTCGCAAATTCTAAATTTTACTGTGATTTTTTTGCTGAGGCAACAGCACTACGCACCGTGTTAAAGTTACTTTGAAATTGGAATTCAACATCTGTTGAATGTCCACAATCTGGAAGCTTCCGGTCTGAGTCCATTAGACACGTATTATATCAAATAGTCAGCAGCACTCTTCTGGTTGCAAAAAAAAGTCTGGTTCCATTAGAAATAATGTGAAAAATAACCCTACTTCTCACCTTCTTTATTACCTCAGTAAACACTTTCATAATGACTTTATGGTCTCAGTCACTAGTTTCAAGTTTTCTTCAATACAACATGATGTTAATTTAGTAAATTATGGTTCCATTTAGAGAAAAATACACCATACACCACAGAGTATGCTTCAGGGCAGGATTATCTATGATTGACAAGTTGTTTCTATGGCAATAGAAATCTACGTCAATCAGGCTAGAGTGACTCGTACCCACGGCACTGTGTAAATTTTAACCAGCGGCATTGAAAAAGCTTATTAGGAGTTGGCTGTTCACTCTCTGGTGTGCGTAACTGGTGTGCGCTTGACAAAGTTGTCAGCCCTGTTAAAATAACAGTTAATGTGAATTACAGATGCACCTAGCTAAGCAAGCTAGCTAGCTCCACACACGGCCGCTAGCTCCACCGTCTCGTCCAAATATGGTCACGTCCGGTGTCGCTGGTTGCAAAAACTCAACATGGCGGCGCCCTATCGGCCAAACTAGAGGCGTCAAAACGGCAGTCCACAAACCAACGGGTGACGCCCAGTTGCATTAAAAATAATGGATGAGCCACACAACACTATCCAGCAGTGCCAGCCATGATGTGTGTGTCATTCAGGTAATGTTAAATGACTTGCCCACAGACATAAGGCTTACTTTATAGTTCACCAAGTCATGCTGCTGTTGAGATGTTTGCTGTGGTTGCAGGAGAGTTGTGAGTGTGGCCGTCTGGAGCTGCTGTGCTGCTCTGGAGCCATCTTGTACTCTCATGTTAGCTTTGTAGCAGCAAGCAGCATCAGTTTGCTAACCTACAACCTTCCTAACATTAGATAAATTCCTTGCTGTGTCGTTGTTCACTTTATCATGGTATTTGTCATGGTGTCAGATTTCTTCAAAATCGCTTAAGTTACCCCACCTTTATAATGCAGAGAAATATCCCAAGTTACAGTTGGAAATGCCTATTTCATTAAATTTACAAAAAATGTTCTATATCGTGGTATGTGTCGTTATTAAGATATGAAATGACATATATCTGGATAGGATTTTTTCTCATATCACACAGTCCTAAAGTAGGGTAAAAATTTATTTCACCCAAACAGAAATTCAATCCATGAGTCTTCTTGTCTTGTGACATCTTATCAGGCTTATAGCATTGTTTAAAAAACCTGCATAGTTTGTCATTAGTTTGAGTGGTTACACTGCAAACAGGACCCTGCCTAATCCTGTCCGTTGTGGTGCAAGGCTTGGACGAATGTACGACGCAGGGATGTGGTTATCCTCATAAGATATTGCTGACTGAATTTGTTCCTCACTATTTCTTTTTTGTGGTCCTTTTCTAGGGGTCGAAATGGAGAGGTTTGCAGATGAGGCAGATGTGGTAATAGTAGGTGGGGGCCCTGCCGGTCTTTCAGCAGCCATTCGGCTGAAGCAGCTTGCCATTGAACATGAGAAGGAGCTGCGAGTGTGCCTTGTGGAGAAGGCTTCTCAGATTGGAGCACACACCCTGTCAGGGGCCTGTCTGGAGCCCAGTGCTCTCTACGAACTCTTTCCTGATTGGAAGGAACGAGGGGTGCGTGCCTCATTCTACATTTCTTTGTCAGTTTGGTGTATCTACAAAGATATACCCCTTTTATACCATAAGGAACAGTTCAATAAGTGCTCTATGTTGTTGTTGAATGTTGTGTAATATATTATGTTGGGCTGCACGATTAAGATTGTCGCGCGTGATTACATAACCGCAAAAGGTGTGCAATTTAATAAAACAGAAAAAGTGAGTGTGACGCTCTCTTCTCTGTGTGCGCTGCAGTCTGCTTATTATCTCCGCCCACACCAGGTTCTCGCATGTGTCCCTTAAAACAGATGAGCCTACGTGCAATGAGAGAAATGATTTATGAGCAGCGTGAGTAACTTAAGACAACAACTTTCCATAACTCCCCCTCCCCACCACGCCACTAATAGTTCAAAACATAGACTTGCCACCAGAGCACCAGGAGAAATGCCAGTGCTCTGGCCGCTCTGTGACAGAGACAGAGTGACATCGTCAGCAGCTGAAGTCGTGAGACAGAAGGTTTGACTTTGGCTTGCCAGCTTAACCTCAGTTGTAGCTGTGCCTTTTGTTGTTCAACTTTTCACAGAGCCGACATGCTTGTCAGACACTTTTTGTAAATCGACTAATCACAGCCTAGATGGGCCGAGATGTTAAAAAAGTTTGACACGCTACAGCAAATCATTAAATGTTGAACAATATGATTATTGACAAGTTAGTACTTAGCCTTAACAAATTAGAGACCAATGTAGAGCCTTTTGCTTGCACAAGGATTTAATGAATAAAACCCCACAGAAATGAAACAGCTGTAACTGGATTTAATATTCAACTAGTGGGCCTATATGAAATTATAATATATGTGGTATTTAATATATTATTGTTATACTAACAGCATACTATTAATAAAACATTGTACTCTTTATTTAATACACTCATGTAGAGTTCCTCCTCCAGGTTGTGGATAGAGACTCTGCAGTAGACAGATGCCAATGTGCCAATATTTGCTGCTTCTAGCTCCCTCCTCCATAGAGCAACACGCTCCCCTGTTTTACTAGTTATTGTTAATAATCGCAATATAACTTTTTCTTCAAACCGTGCTGCCCTAATATTATGTGACTGTAAGCAATGCTATATATTACATAGCTACACATAATGTATACAGTAGAGTTTATTAATCTACATTTGTCTACACTGGCTACATGTGGAAATATGCATATATTTTTGTTAATGTTAGAAAATGTACATCTAAAAGGTGTTATTTCACTATGAAAAAATATATAAACACACAAATCCCTATAAAGTCAAACTCTCAATAACACACATTGTGCTTTTACCACAGGCACCCCTAAACACTCCAGTGACTGAAGATGTGTTCAGCATTTTAACAGAGAAACACAGAATCCCTATCCCCATTTTACCAGGTAAAAGCCTGTTTTATTCTGCTTGAGTAAAAAAATGGTGTAATGCTTTCTTGCTTTCTAATCCACACTTGATATGACAAGGCTTTAACAGGTTCTGCCCCGCAAAGAGGGTGTTATATTGATATTACCATAGTCAGTCTGAGAGGAAAGAGGCTATAGTCAAGTGTTGAGGATTTAAAACGGAAAGGATGCACAAGTCAAGTGGTGTGTCGAGTGTGCAGACGTAACGTATAACCTAACTCATTCTTCAACATTCAACATTCTTTAAAGGCAGAGTCTGAATCACAGGGGTTGCTACACCACTAACATTTCAAACAGAGGAAACTTGCTATAAGACAAATTGTCTGACTGTTTGAATTAAATGATCAATTTACAAACGAAATTTGTAATCATATTTATGTGGCATGTTTTTTTCATAAGGGAGATCTGTTGTATACAGCAGGGTAAATTATGTTTTTTTCAGATATTGGGATATAATCACTGACATTTAAGCCAAGAGGTTAATTGTTTTGAGACCCAAGTACCTTAACAAAAAGGTGGGAAGATGACTTATCATACTAGTATTTTAGTTTGTACATCCAGTTGACAGATGGTCTCTCAAATTCATAGGCCAGCTTGTTAAAACTTGATAAAACACTGGAAACTCAGCAGTGCTGATTTTATATGCGCATCATTTTTCCTGCTGTCTGTAGGTCTCCCCATGGTTAACCATGGTAACTACATTGTGAGACTGGGGAACTTTGTGCGCTGGCTGGGGGAGCAGGCTGAGGAGCTTGGAGTAGAGCTTTACCCAGGATATGCTGCAGCTGAGGTGAGACCTTAAATTTCTTTGATGCACTTAAAGACATTTGCACGAAATACAAATGTCTTATACATGTTTTTTTTCCTATTGTTTTTCTCAAAATGATTATTTTCATGGTCGATTAATCTGTTGATTATTTCATTATTAGTTGTTGGGTCTATAAAATGTTGGTTAATGATGAAAAATGTTGATCAGTGTTTCCCAAAGCTCAAAAGGATGTCCTTAAATGTCTTGTTTTGACAGTTTACTGTCATAGAGTAGTAAAGAAACCAGATAATATTCACATTTAAGAAGCTGGAATAAGAAAAGATCATTTTCCCCCTAAAAATTGCTCAAATCAATTATTAAAATCGATCAATTTAAATAGTTAACAACTTATTGATTAATTATTGCAGCTCCATTGACTGGCTGTGTAGATGATTTGTCCATGAAGTCCACACAGTATCTCAGATGTCACTGGCCTGATTTTTAGGTGCTATAATAAAAAAGACAAGACTTAAAAACTTTGAAAACCTACTACAAGTGCTTACACCATGGGTCTGAGATTCATGGAAGAATTATAGGAATTTGCTTTGCTTTAAAGCTTAGGTGCAGTGAGTGCACTCTGCCCATGCACTCATAGAGCATGGGAGAGAGGTCTTAGGGGAGGGTATTGGGATTTTTTCAGTTGGATACTTTCAAAATCTAGCTGTCTTTTGCTCTTTCTCCAGCATGGCCTGCCCTAGCTTTAAACCATTTTTTCCCTCTTACCTTGTCTGTAAAGCAATATAGTTGACAATTGTCCAAAGAGACAATGTACAGACATACCAAACATACACAGATGTTTTTCTTTTTTTTTTTACAGCCTAGTCAATTTCTTTGATCCGTTATTATTGGCTGATGTTGATTTATTTCACCTGTGTCAGTGAACATATTGATTGTTAAGCCAAAATATATATAATCAGTAGTCAGAAGTACAGTCTCTCTTTGGGCTCTTTCAGTAGTTTTAATTCATCATGCTTACTTTCCCCTCTCAACTCCAAGCGTTAACCTTTATCCATATTACTTTTTTCAAGGTTTTATTTCATGAAGATGGAAGTGTCAAGGGAATTGCCACCAATGATGTAGGCATAGCCAAGGATGGCTCGCCAAAGGTATTGGGCAGTAAAACATTTCATTGAATAATACTGTTGAAAATCAAAAATATTCATATATTATATTTGGACAATATTATGTCATCATTTTTATGGTTATAGTATTCAGTATATTGCTATTGCCATTTCGAATTTATTTTCTTCTCCTTTGGGTCTAAGAAGGTAGGATTTATTGTTGTTGCCCTCTTCATAAAAAGCAATTCCATTATTATCTATCAACCAGCTATTCTTTCTATTATATTCAGTTGCTTCTCATTCATTATTTATGTGTCCTGTTACTATCTTGTTTCAGGATGTTTTTGAGAGAGGAATGGAGCTCCATGCTAAAATCACGTTGTTTGGAGAAGGCTGTCATGGCCACTTGGCCAAGCAGCTTTATAAACAGTTCAACCTGCGTGAGAACTGTGAACCCCAGACCTACGCCATTGGCCTGAAGGAGGTAAAAAAAAACATGTACCATAACATGCGCATGTTAAGCTAATGCTGGAGAGAGTATTGGTCAGTCTACTGTTTAAATTTGGTTTCCCTTTAATCTGGTTTGAATGATTAATCCTAATGAGTGAAGTCCATCTTGAGTAGACTGTAATGTTAGTTCTAACATCATCAATAAATATTAATGAGCCTGTTCAAGAAGCAGCCATGCACGGCCAAGCCATGACATTACCTCCACCATGCTTCACAGATGAGCTTGTATGCTTCAGGTCATAAGCAGTTCCTTTCTTTCTCTACACTTTGGCCTTTCCATCACTTTGGTAGAGATTAATCTTCATCTCATCAGTCCATAAGATTGTGTTCCAGAACATTTGCGGCTCATCTCTGTATTTCTTTGCAAATTTAAATCTGGCCTTCTGATTCTTACTGCTGATGAGTGGTTTGGATCTTGTGGTGTGACCTCTATATTTCTGCTCTGAGTCTTTTTCAAACAGTGGGTTGTGATACCTTCATCTCTGCACTGTGGAGGTAGTTGGTGATGTCACTTACAGATGTTTTGGGGGTTTTCTTCACAGCTCTCACGATATTTCTGTCGTCAACTACTGTTGTTTTCCTTGGCCGACCTGTTCAACGTCTGTTCCCTAGTACACCAGTAGTTTCTTTCTTTTTCAGGACATTCCATATTGTTGTGCTTGCTATGCCCAATGTTTGTCCAATGGCTCTTGTCAATTTTCCTTCTTTTCCCAGCTTGACAATTGCTTGCTTTTCTCCCATAGGCAGCTCTCTGGTCTTCATGTTGGTTTATCCTCTTTAACAGGAAATGCTTTCTTTGAACCAACGATGAAAACTTAGACTAGTCATGTAGAGCTATTTAAAGTTTTACAAAAATAATTAAAGACCTGTGTGACATAGATGTCTGTCCCAAATAAAGGCAGTTTGAGTTCAGTGATTAAGCTGGTTATTTAAAACATTTGTCTGGTGGTTGTTCTATATAGCTTTACAGCAGTCAATGTAAAACATTGACTGCCAAGTTGACTAAAAATGAGTGTCACACTGTGGTGTTCAACGAAGAATATATGAAACATAAAACCTGTCAATAAAAAAATGAAACTAAAAATAAATTACACATCACCCAATCTTTTATAATCAATAAAAAACAAGTTGGTTTCTCAACAAGTTGAGAGACAAATAATGAAAAAATAAAATTGCATCACACATTGCTTTATAATCAGTAAATAATCAATAAATAAAAGCTAAGTCAAACATAAACAAGTCAATATACAAAAATAATTGAAAAATAAAACATGCATCACACATTGAATGTTTTTTGTAGATTTCATATATGCCTTAAAAAAACTCTAGCGTAAACTCTGCCTGGGGATTCAACTATGTGTACACAATCTGGATGTAATTCCACTCACAGTAGAAAACAGAAACGCAACAACTTACTCTATGAATGGATAGATTTAAAGGCAACCTCTGCTTGTTCCCTTTTTTTTAGTTGTGGATGATTGATGAGAAGAAGTGGAGGCCAGGCAGAGTGGAGCACTCTGTGGGCTGGCCCCTGAACAGGAACACATATGGAGGATCCTTCCTTTATCACCTGAATGAAGGAGAGCCACTAGTGGCTTTGGGCTTTGTGGTGAGTGACTTTTATTCATTCCAGCAAAGATATGTGACAGCTAAATGTCGTCTAGATAGTAAATAACCACAGGATCATTCTTGTCTTCTGTTGTAAGATTGTCCAGATTGAGGGAACATATTTGATTTGAAGTTGTTTCTAAGCCACAGTAGCTGTAGAAAATAATAAAACAACCTAGTCTTTCCACTCTGTATTTGCCTACTAGGTTTGTGATACTTACTTACATTTAAACGTGCAATCTTTTCCCACATCAGATTGGTCTGGACTACACCAACCCTTACCTGAGCCCCTTCAAGGAGTTCCAGCGCTGGAAACATCATCCCTTTATAGCTCCCACACTGGAAGGGGGCCACAGGATTGCATATGGAGCCAGGGCACTGAATGAGGGAGGATTACAGGTATATGTCTACATTACATATTTTCATTGTCAGTAAGGATACTTGTTTGGCATAAAACTTGTTTATCAAACTTGATGGGAGTCAGTTTCACTATTCATCATGGGACTGGGAAGGGACACGGGAAGAAGAGAATCCACTCCCGTGTCACCCTCTTTTTGTTACATCATATTAAACACAAGGTTCCTACATAGTGTGGAAAATTACAGAATTTCATCTGAGTAATTTTCAGGTCTGGATAAATGTGGAAAAAAGAAAACAGAGAATAAATAGCTTTGGATTGCATCACAAATAACCAAATATTAAGTTCGTCTGAACATTTATGCCTTACAGCAGTGATGTAGTCATCAGTAAAGTCTTTTTCTGCATCAGGAAATCATACCTTGTCTGGCTGCATTCATTGTCGCTTCCATGGACACAGTAAATAAACAAGGCTGCATAGAGCTTGGAAGTTTAATGATTTACCTTTTTTGAACTAATTTTGGGTTCTTTGTGGGGAACAATAACAATAATATATATTATTTATTAAATATGTTAAGGTGAAATAATAAGAGTATAGGTAGCAAAAGTTATTTTACTTGGGGTGCTTTCACACCTGGATCCATGACAACAGTAACACAAAATGAATCGCAGGTGGACTTTGCGTTGAAATGGTGAAATAGATGTTTGGTCGGAACAACACATCTCCCGGATGTTGCACACCACATATAAGAACACTAAAGTCTACCAGCGGGTCAGTGATAAAATGAAAGAGAGGGGTTGTGAACGCTCCGTCGAGCAGCGCCGCACGAAGTTAAAAAAAAAAAACTCAGTAGGCCTACATAATACAACCACAACAATATACCGCAACAAATTAGCAAAATACGCTGCCGAAGCTGTTGAAAAGCAAGCTTTTAGCGTCGGTTACCAGGCAACACATTGATTTGTTCCGTTTCATGGGTCGTTTGTGTTCTCACTGCAAACGAACCGCTCCAGGGTTGGTATGGAATCTCTTCTAGGCGGTCTCGGCTCGGTTGTTTTGTTCCGATTCAGAGTGCGATTGTTGTGTTCACATATCACCAAATGAACCGAGCCAAAAGGGAAACGTCCCTTTGTTTCGGAACGTCTCCAATCGATCCAGGTGTGAAAGCACCCTTAATCTTTGGCTAGAGATGTCCAACTCTGTGTAGCAGTGTTGAATTGAACAGCCATAAAATTTACTTATATGGCTACAGTACCTAGCTACAATCTTCTGGCACTAATTTTGTAAAATAATGGCATACATAGTCAGAATGTGACATACATGTGAAAGAGTAACTTTGGTATTTTCCCCATGTTTGTTCCCATCTTTGTGTTTGTGTGACTAATTGGGACAACATTTATTAAAATTAGTCCACTATTGAGTGAGCATGCTGCAAAGTAATCCTTGCGGGCAATTGCGCCCCATCAAAGTCTGTCCACCAAAGTGCTTGTTTTTTGCCACTGACAAGCTCAGATTGTTAGACGACATTATGGAAAGGATCCCTACAGATAGACCTTTTTTTTTCTTTTTTTTTTTTAAAAAAAGCCTCTTGGAGTCTGGTGGTTTTGAACTAAGCGATATAGTGACTGTTTCTGGCTAAACAAAAAGTATCTTACTGTTTAAAAAAAAGTAAAAGTATCTCTGTAGGGATCCTTTCCACACACAGACGCACATTAATAATAGTCTGAGCCTGTCAGTGGCAAAAAAGCACTTCAGTGGACATACTTTGACAGGGCGCATTTGCCCATAAGGATTACTGGAAATGTGAATCTAGAAAAGTGCAATTTTAAAATGAAATAATTTGTAGGATCCCTGTAAACAAATTACTGACCTAATCTAAATGTCAAAAGATGAGTGTGAGGGCAGTAAGTTTCTGGGGAAATCACAAGATGACTCCATTAAACTAACCAGCTTCCCTACAGAGATTGTAAAAATGTGTTCCTACTGTTTTTTAATTAAAATAATCAGTAAATTGTAAACTCAAAATCTAATTTACACAACAAATAAATCAATGTTGTATACATTGAATTACAACAGAAACAAGTTACCAATGAGTTTATGGAAATGTTTCACTACTATTGATACATTACTGTGTTTGGCCTATTTATTGCAACATGAAATGCATCTGTGAGCCTTTTAAGTCTTTAGCTTGATTTCTCTAATGTGTTTGTTTCTTCTGTTTCCTCAGTCAGCCTCTTTGTATTATTAACATATTTTAATAATAAAAATATAACGCATGGATGGATAACATTGTTTTATCTGTCAGATACACAATCTCATTCTGATTAGTCAAAGATTAGAATATGATTACAAATATGATTACATTAAATATGTTCTCCACTAATGACACAATCACAGCCGGGCAGTATAGACCACTTCAAACTGAATAGATTTTACGTTACACTGATGAAGTGCCATTACTTAAAAAGTGACAACAAAATAGATGAAAGAAAAAATACGTTGCCACTTGTAAATGTTTCAACATGAAACATTAAAAATGAAAGTAAGTTATTGCAACAAGATGTTGTTATAACATAAGACACCTCTGACAAGTTTCATTGGTTTAACAATAATGTATTCACTGTTACAAAGTAATTGTATTATGTGAATATTTGTCTGTAAATAACATAAATATTACAAAAAAGCATAGCCTCTGCTCATTCACATTGAAAGATCAGTTGGTGTAGTATAGCATCTGCTGGATTCCTCCCTGTAGAGGTTTTCCAGACATGACCAACTGGGAGGAGACCCTGCAGTAGACCCAAAACAAGCTTTAGGGATTATATGTTCAACCTGGCCTCGGAGCCCCTCCAGGATAAGATGTAGGACGTGGATTAGGAGAAGGGTGTCTGGGCTACCTTGCTCAACCGGCCACCACTGCGACCTGAACTTAGATTAGCGGCAGAAAATGGATATAAATAAAGGCTCACTTGCTTCTTCTAATTCATGAGCCATGGAAATTAAATCAATAAATACTAGTTTCTAACTAACCCTAACCACATGCTTTTAATTTAAAACTATATAATATGCCTTGTGATTTCACTTGTGATAATTACTTTATTGATGATGTATGGACATACTGATGGCATATTTGCTCATAATACAGCCTATTGAGTAGCGACCAAATTATTGAAATCCAGTTAGAAGCTCAGAAAGTAGAACACCAGAAAGTTTTAAAATGGGCACAAACTCTCTCCTATTCCTCTCCAGTCCATCCCAAAGCTGACTTTCCCTGGAGGGCTGCTGGTGGGCTGCAGTCCTGGTTTCATGAACGTCCCAAAGATCAAAGGCACCCACACAGCTATGAAGAGTGGCATGCTGGCTGCTGAGGCCATTTTCCCCAAAGTCACAGCAGACAGCATTGATTCAGAGACAGCAGGTACAGAATTTAACACCCATTAATAATAATTATAGAAGCAAAAGCAAGTGCTTTTAAATCATTTCAGTTACCCTATCACAGGTAATAACTTGTTAAGGGTTACTTGGGTAAAGTCAGAAACCGTGCTATACAGGGTGTAGACAAAATAACACCTGCAACACATGAAACTGTGAAGTAACATAAAAAAACACACTGCAACAAGGCTTGACCACATCAGCTCATATCGAATGCCAGGTGTAAACATTTGTCAGGTGTAAAAGGTTAGGAAATAACCTCTTTTTCATATGAGTTTTCAATACAACCCGAGAAACCTTAACAGAGACCCACAGGAGACAAGTTCTTGAAGGTGTATCGATCAAAAAACTGCAATATTAATCAAAATGTCAGTGGCAACAGTCACAAGAATCATGACAAACTTTCAGAACAGAGAGGCTGCTCTGAGAAAGAGCTATCAGGTTGAACCTAAGTAGTAAGGACATGATCTACAGTATCTGGTATTGATAAATACTTTGTGTGGCAACAGAATATAATCTTTGTAGTACTGTGGTTATCAATTTACTTTTTGGTATTTCTCTAGAACACAATACAACATAAGAATTTACTTTTTAAATACATAGTCTGTAGTCTGGGATAGTTAACCCAAAACACTTAGAAATGGTCCACAGACCTGACTGAAATGTTTTTTTGAGATTATTTTTTCCAGTTGAAAATGTTAACGTCCATATCTGGAATTGTAGTGAAATACATTTTTTTTTATAAATCTTTGTTTAATATGGATTTTATTTGACTTTAAGATTTGTTTCCCACAGAAAACAATCCACAATTGTGTACTATGATGCGCAAATATTTCACTATCTACATATGCAGTTTTACATTTGGGTTGTGTGATGTGTGACTTCTACACACAAAACAGATTATGCATATTTGCACATTGCTTTCTACAGTTTACTCTGTACACACATTTTAATTTCACATACATCGCGACCTCTGATATAATGACTATAATAAAATAACAATTGTAAGTCACTTTGGGTAAAAGAGTCAGCTAAAAGAATAAATGTAATGTAAATGATCCATAAATATGCAAAAGGTTTTTTGTGTGTAAAAATAGATCCACACTTTGTATGTGAAATTAAAATGTGTACTCTGTGTACAGAGTAAATTACACATATTTGCAAAATACACTGTATCCACTTTGTGGATATGATTTTACACAACACAAATGTTAACATGTTTTGGGTAGTGAGATATTTGTGTATGTTTTTTTTACAGATCTCCACAGTACACATTGGACAAAATTCAACAAATGCGTAAAAAGGAAATTACAATGTAACATGACCCACAAATTGACAGAAAGCAATCTGCAAATGCCAAAAACTGTTTTGTTTGTAGAAGTCATTCTGCATTTTTGTGTATATGATTTTACACATCACAAATGTAAAAATACATATTTGTAGATAGTGAAATATTTGCATAGTACACATTTGTTAGAAAGTCCAACAAAATCTGAACTAGTCTAGCAAGGTCAGAATTAAACAAGGCTATGTGCTACAAATATATGCAAAAATGAAATGATTTTTTAATCTTCTCAGGACTCCATATACCTGAATATGCTGAGAACTTGAAGAATTCATGGGTGTGGAAAGAGCTATATGCAGTGAGAAACATCAGGCCGTCCTTCCACAATTACTTTGGCCTGTACGGTGGCATGATCTACACTGGAATTTTCTACTGGATCTTCAGAGGAAAAGAGCCGTGGACACTCAAACACTGTGGTGAGAATCATGAAGCTGAGTCAGTGTACAGCTTGGCATTAAGTTGAACATTGGTTTAGATGTTGATGCATTTAACTGATCTCCCCATACCAACAAAGTGAATTTATCAGTAGGAAAAAACAAAGACCATCTGTAGAAAGCTTATGTTTGATAGTCTCTGTAATGCAGAAATAAGCTGCAGTGAAATAACAAAACAAGATTTAATTTAGCGAGCAGTATAGTTTTTCAGTGTGGTTAGTTATGCTGCTATAGATCAGCTGCACAACACAATGCCAGTGGTTTCTCTTTTTTTTCGTAACCATCTGTGTCCGACCTCTCTCAGGCCTTGATGCAAACCAGCTGAAACCAGCGAAAGATTGTACACCAATTGAATATCCCAAGCCTGATGGCAAGTTAAGCTTTGACCTGCTCTCCTCTGTGGCTCTGAGCGGCACCAACCACGAGGGCGACCAGCCCCCCCATCTGACCCTAAAGGATGACAGTGTCCCAGTCGCCAGGAACCTGGCCATATACGATGGACCTGAGCAACGTTTCTGCCCTGCAGGTAAGACAGTCATAGACTCCGAAGAGCTGCTATACACACAATCTATCAGGGTGCAGATGATGGTTAGTCTGCAGTGAGGAAGTCTGTTATCTGTTTTGTTGCATATAGTCTCACATCAATATGAGTAATAATGAGTAGTACCAAGTGAATCCGGACATGAAAAGATGGGTCACATGCATTCACAAGTAGTATATGTCAAGATTTTAGCAGGGTAAAATCAAATCTTTTGGACTATTGCTGTAGTTGCAGACCTAAATCTAATCCCTGTCATTTAAGTTAAAATTCACTGTGGTCTTCATACCTGTTAAGTAGGACTTAAAAGTTAAAGGATTTTCATGGTCAATTGTTTTTTTAATGAATCATTTGATCTCCTAAACAAAATGCTGATCACAATTTCCCAGAGCTCCAGGTCAAATCTTCATATTGCTCCTTCTGTTCGACCACCAGTCCAAAACCAAACTGAATTACTATTGTACCATACTGAGAAAAGCAGCAAATCCTCACATTTGCGAAGTTGGAACCAGCGACTGTTCGATATTTTTGCTTGATTAGAGACTTAAGTGATTAATCAATAATCAGAATTGTTGTCAATTACTTTTCCGCACTAATGATTGACCACTTATTTAAGCCCTGCAGTTAAGAACAAATAGTTGACAATGAGTGCCACTCCAAATTGTTGTTGGCTCTTGGGTCTGTTTGTTGTTATACACTTCGATTTTCATACATAACTGCTGGCTATTGAGTGTCTCATTAAGTCTTGTGCTTTAAGATAAATAGATGGCACAGGTGGAGACCAGTGTTTCAGACATGCTGTTTCGTAAACAGCCAAACTTCAATAAAGGAGTAAACACTTTGTTTTTTTAATAAACACAATGTTTGTTCTTGATGTACTTCTGTCAACCAAATTTTCAGCACAGTGTAACAATAAGTTTGAACAGATTCAATTAGTGAGGAACAGAAAACAGTGCAATACGTCCTCTGTATTCTGAAATTACTGAACTGGAACAGCTGCTGATTCTACAAGTCTTAAAAAGCTGCAAAGAGAAAAACCTTGTTTGCTTTAGAAATGAGTTGCAATGATTTGAGTGTTGTGTTTAGACAAGGTCCCCAGAAAAATACAAAGAAACACACCTGAAACTTAAAATTACTGCCACAGTATTTGTTTAAAACATTTTTAAAGTCAACAACAATCTTTTTGGGGGGGTTTAATATACTGTGAGGCAATGAGCATGCATATTTATTCATTTTGTAGTCTCAGGTTATTGGTTCTGTAAATCTCCTTTCCAGTGCAGCAGCTGTGATTGAAAAGCTAAACTCCATACACCAGCTCAAAAACTGAATGACTTTGAATACTCTGCGAACTTTTAAACATAATGACCTGTGGTCAGTGGCCGTTAAATGTGGCGAGACATTTTTTTTGTGGCCCACAGAGGTGAGCCATGACAAGAGTGGGGGTGATTGGATAAAGCAGGACAGCAGTAACTGTAGAAACTCTCTGCCCACTGCAGATTTGGGTTAGCAAGGTTAATCATTTTTATAATTGGCTATGGGCTCGGCATTGTTGGCTGTGTAAATGGCAAAAAACAGCAGACAGTTGTGACAGCTGACTGCTGTTATATCCTCTTTTGGAGGACACACCTAACTCTTTAGAGTCTAAAGGATATGTTTTCTTTTTTCAGTCCGTGTCCTTATTAACCTGCCATTTAGAGTCACATATAGCATATCACCACCAGATTGCAGTGGCATCTCACACAATAACACTGTAGTGTTTTGTATCTAAGGGCTTTTAGTTTTTAATCACCTTTTTCATGATGTGACCACAAGATCATGTAGAACCTGTTGCATGTGGGAACTGAAGCGCTATTACTAATGCTTTGCCAATACTAATTAATCTTTTAAAAAATAATAATGAATAAATGTCAACTTCTGCCCCAAGACAGTGTCATTGGCAATTTCAGACTAGTGTTTTGAGACTAAATATAATCCACATTCACAAAGGCTGGCTTTATTTGTAAATGAACAACTATAATCAATCTAAACATGGCTGTGCAAAAGACAGCCAGTGAAGATGCAATTTTGAAATCAATGGCTGATTCAGACAGTGGGATTTTCCGAAGCCTTCCACAATGAGCGCCGCTATCTTTTCATGCAAACCCTTTGCTGCTGCAGTGGGCATTAACTCTCAGGTCGACATTTCAGCTTTAAAAAAAGAATGCATTGAGTCGATTAACTTAAACTACAATAAAACTTGTTTAAAAAAAAAAAAGGCTCAGATGTGTCCACTTTGCACTTTCAGTTTACAAACTATGTTTTCTGTCAGGTTTTATTGCTGTTATTTCTCCTTGGTAACATTTGTCACAGAAATAACACCTCACAGAAAGCACTGGTTCATAATGCTGATGTTCTTTATCTATCTTTTTAGAAAAATAAATCCTGATAAGAAGAAGTGGAACATTTTAATGGAATGGCAATAATTAATGGAAATATTTCACAAGTCAGTGTTCTAACTAGTTTATTTTCTCTCCACCATACCTCCCAGGTGTGTACGAGTATGTTCCCGTGGAAACTGGAGACGGGATGAGATTGCAGATAAACGCTCAGAACTGTGTCCACTGTAAGACCTGTGATATTAAGGACCCAAGCCAAAATATCAACTGGGTTGTGCCTGAAGGCGGTGGTGGTCCAGCTTACAATGGAATGTGAACTCTTTTTTTTTAGTTTTTGTCAAGAAAGATTACTGTAAAGTATCTTGCATTCAGGGTTACAGTAAGTACAGGCCTATGGCAAATGTGCCCAAGTATGGATCTTAAAATAAGTATAGTTGTTTTTGAGGGTATTAAAAAATCTGCAAAAAAATCAAGATTACAAATAAAACTGCATTTTGTTATAGAAAAGAATTAGTAATCTAAACAGTGGGGTATCAAGTTTGACATGCTGCACAGGATTTATGAAACCAATGCAAAATACAGGACCATAAAACACTGAAGTCAAGAACAAGTCAGAAGTTGCAGTTTGCCATACAATCCACAATATGGGCATTATTTGTGTTTAAAAACGCTATTAGCCAACTGTAATAGTTAATATATTTCTTTCAACATAATTAAATGAGCTGTTCTCAAATTAAGGTTTGTGTCAGCATTACTGCAGGTATATTTTGACAGTATTGTACATCAGATATCACAGTAATTAATAAATTACACTTGACTGTTGTCCCTTTTTTTATTGACCTCTGTAAAACATAAATAAAAAAACAAATGGGTGTACTGTTATGTGGCAAAGGGCACTGCATCAACGTCCCTACCATGAAACAGTACAACATACGCAACTTTGCTGAACTACTTTAAAACGCCAGAACAAAGACCAGTGTTGAGCTTTAACCCAGTTTTTCAGAGCAGTTGAGTCAGCCATGCATCAGACTAAACTATTCAGTACAGTGAAGTCACTTGTCAGAATTAAGACAGGTCAACGCTTACAACAGTTATTTTCCCTTATAAGAATACAGACGGTGGAAAATGTGTTCGCTGGAAAACAGAAAAGGACACGGCAAATAAAGATACTGAACATTTTCACCTGGTGGCAAACTCCTTATGTGAATAAGTGCAGCTTACCATATAGAGAGGACTTCAAATATTGATTTATGTTAAAGAATTCATTGCATCATTTGGTGAAATGTTTATGCAAACATTTTGGCATAGATTTTCTTCTCTTTCTCCTTCTCTTCCTGGATTTTAAGTTGGACTCTCTTCATCTCGTTGCTGATAGCTGTCAAAAGAAAACAGAAAATTAGCTTAACATGTCACTCAATTAATGTACTTGTACTGGATAATTTTCACCGTCAATACTGAAATTTCAAACATTGTTTCTGATGCACAAGTGTCCACTTTCTGCACACTGTCAATTTTAATTTAAAGACTGCCTGCTCCTGAAGGCACAGGGAGAGCATGAAGCGCACTGATAGCTCTTATCTCCGAGCCTGCAGCCAATAAACCGCAGCTTAAAATATCAAAAGAGCAGTGCATCACTGTCAAAAAGCAGGAGAGGAGCTCCAGATTTGCATAGCGCATGATCCCACCCAGTACACTCTGACTTGTATATACTGGGGGGATGTAGTACTTCCAAATTGTATCCCTAAACATCCAATTGGTGTGTCATGACAACATACAGTATGATAATACTTGACGATGAGAGCACTGGTGTTACACGGTAATTAATAATTCAATAGTTCTGTACAAGCTTTTACACTGCTCTTCATTAAGGATGCTCATTATATTTGCTAATGGCAAGTGCTTGTTTAGGAAGGATGTCCCAGTATGTACTTTGATCAGACTGAAAGTATTCATTAGTCACTTTGTATGCTAAAATACATTAGGCACTAGAAAGCACGTGGCTGTGAATAATGTGCTCCTGAGTCCCACTTAAAGTAACTAGATAAGGTGTCCATTTTTAAACCGTAATATCCTTTTTGGTCAGTTACATCAGATTTCAACCACTGGTAGCTGAAGGAGTTTTAGCAGTACAGCAGCGTTGTCTGTTCAGCTTGTACAGTCCTATATTCTTAAAATGGTCCTCCTTGATCATTTTGCATACAGAGCAGGCCTTGGAGGATGATGTTTGGACTGCATGCTGCTCATACTGAACACAGGTTAAGTCAATAAAATAGCGGGATGGTGAACTGCAGTCTTTTCTAAAGAGCATTTCACCTACATTGAGGATAAGTAAAACTACAGCACCTGTTTTATTTAGGGCTGGTCCGAATACCATTTTTTGAGCTTCGAAGCTTCGGTAGTAATTAACATCGAATATTCGAAGCTCCGAAAAAAATCAATTTGTATAATTTATATTTAAATTTTCGAACCTTCACAGTCTCTTTAGGCTGCCTGTCCGTTTGTGTTAAAAAGGCCATCTGTTGCTGGGAGGCTGTAGG
>JAPMOB010227039.1:0-22031 GCA_029875015.1 Lepomis gibbosus
CACAGCTTTTTCTTGTCGAGCTATGTTCACCAAAGCGAGGACTTTTCAGATATTTGAAATTGTAATTACTGAAGGCTTATATTGTGTCAACATTTGGTATTTGAACAGCTGTGCGTGGCATTTTATGACGTCGCTAACCCTGTGATGTCTCACGGTTGATGAGTCTGTGCTGCTGCCCTCAGACTTGAATATGTATCTGCAAAAGGCGATTTTATTTTAAATAAACAACCTGCTGATTTATGCTCTGACCTTTAAGGGCACAGATGTTAAACCTACAGTATTAACAGCGTTTTATAGTCGCAATACATGTGAAGGGGGAAAAAGGAATTGCATTCAAGCGACCGCAGTTTTGCGGGGTTGTGGAGGAGAATGTATTGTGACTTGCCTTTGGCTGACAGGATTGGAAAGTCTCTGTCAATGAAAACATCTCATAAAGTTGTGGGGTAGGGGGTTATAAATGACACATGAAATTTCAGTTGTATTTTTAATGTCTCATTTCTCCTCATACCTTAAAAGGTCTGATACAGATGTTGTAATCCATATTCAGTTAATTGCTCCTCTGATAAAACTGTGTGCCTGTGCGTGTGTTGCGCAGTTGTATGTGTGTGTAGGCTATGAGTGTGTTAACCACGCTGGGGGGGAGGGGCATGGGCATATTTGTATTCTCAAAGCTACTCTGCATACCTCAAATTGTATGATACAATTATTTATTACATCCCCTTATATGTCTATTTCCAAGAATATCCAAACAGAGGTCTCACAGATGTGCAACCCTTTTGTTATTGGTGATCAATTCTTGCGTTTGTAGAAACCATACTGTTTAATTGATAATAACAATAAAAAAAATCCCACTAAACTTTGTTTGTCTTTTGTGACGACGTTTGACTCCCTTCTGTTTGTGTTTTGAGTTGACAGACTCACTTTTATGCTTAGTGCTTTAAAACAAATTAGATGGTTAATTGATTAGTCGACAGCATCAAACATTATAAAACAAGTCGACATGAGAGGGTTGTCTGCTTTTTTCTCGCTTTTATATCGTTGAAAACTGAACTTGAGACTGTTGATCAGACAAAACCAGGCCTGATGCACATTTCCATATTTTTTTTAATTTTTGGCAACAGTGAACTGTTTAATCAAAGAATTAATAGCTAAATAAATTGATAATGAAAATAATCCTTGCAACCAGTGTAAACAGCATGGCTAGCCATTATTTCATTTTTAGTCTAAGTTGTGGGGAAAAAAGGTGAAAACTTGCCTTTAAAGCTTGCAGAGCTCAGTGTAACATACATAAATACCTATTTTGCCCGACCAAAAGTCTGATACGTAACGATTTTTAAGTTACAAGAATATAAAGTCAAGAAAAGCAGCAAGTCCACATTTCAGAAAACTAGAAATAGCTAATATTTTTGCTTACTGAATGACGTAAATGATTAATTAAATATCTAAAGGAGTGCACTGCCAATAGACTAAGTGAATAATCGAGTTTCACAGCTTTACTGTCTCCCCATTTGTTCTTGCAAACTTTGCTGAATACAAGACCAGACAAGACATTTGATGCCAATTTTAGGCACTTTATTCCTCCCTATGATCTGAGCTACTGACACATTTCAGTCAGCAACAAAAGCTGTTGAGGTTCACCCAAACCCAACATATAAAACAGATCCTCAATGTGGTTTGAATGTGTGAAGGGAAGAAAAGCAGCGATCCCAACTATTGTGTTTCTCAAATCAGCCCTTCCTCCCTCTGTTTCTGCACCCGAGGGAGCAATTTGAGGCTCCACACAGGGGAACACCACCACCGCCCCCCATTAAGGGCAGTTTATTAAATTAATTACTCTAGTTGAATAAAGAAAATGAATAAATTACAGGAGGAGAGAAAAAAACAAGGCTAGGATTCTACTTACTATGTCAATTATTTTTGACCTATGAAGAACTTTAAACTGTTTTTAGATATATATGTTTTATAGATTATTTTATGACATTACGTGTAGGCCTACTTGTGATAAGTTGAGAACAGAAGCGAACAGCACTAATTAAAGCAAAGCTGAGCAGTCCTACACTAAAACAAGATTAATCAACTCAACCAATCAATATAGGCTACTTTCATGGTTGGTACAGCAGACATTTCCAGACCTTGGCACATCACACCAAAAATCTCAAGGTCTGGGTTGTTAGTTCAGACTCTGTTATGATCCACGGTTTAATATTCTTACAACAGGTCATTTAAAATAACATGTTTAAATTGGTTCACTTGCATGTGCAAAATACGTGAATGCAAGAACATGAGTGCAGCCACATGCAGAACATTTTTCTATCTCACACAGCATAACACACGTGCAGAAATGCAGCCACATACAAAACAGTTTTCTATCACAGACAACACACACATGCAAAAGTGCACCCACATGCAAAACATTTTTCTATCACACACACACACATCATAACACACACTTTGTAATGTTATGCAGCATGGCCATAATGATATCTTTAATTGACTCATTAACATTTCACACACTTAGTGTGAAAACACACACATACAAAGACACACTCACACACACACAGTGGGCTTAATGACACAGTGTCACAATGCACGGTGATACATTTTTAATGGAGTGCAAACACGCATGTACGCGCATGTGCACGCACACCCATACCGCACACACGGTTTGTTCATTCATGAGCAGCATGCTGGATAGACACCATATTTTGCAAACGGGGGTGCAGAGGTGGATGTGAGCGCAGCGGTGTGGTCGCGGCCGGACAGACCAACCTGTGCCTGGCTCTACCCGGAACCATTATGCAGACAGGAAACTACCATTTTAACGCTAGCAGCATCGGAGGAGCCGTCGTCTACAGAGGGGGACTCCTAAATCTGACAAGGGCGGAAAACAACCAACCGTGGAGAAAAGAAGGGAAAACACGACGGAAACAAAACAAAGGCGGCGTTTGAGTGAATGCGAGCAGAGGGACTGTAGCGGCAGACAATGGACATATCTGGGCAGGCCAACGGAAATAGTTTTTGTTAGCGAGTGAAAAGCAGCCCTCCCGGGCCGATGGAGATCCAGGCCTTTCACAGTGTTTTTCCATGGATGAAGAAAAAGGCCCCGCTGTCAGGCAGTAGGGACCCCGCTCTCACGGTGCACTCCCCGCTCCATGTTTTCACACTTTTACTCCGGTGTTTCTGAGCTGTTTTCTGCACGCAGCCATCGCATGCGACAAGGTGAAAAACAAAAACAAGAGCACTTTCCAGCAGGAGTGTGTTTGCTAATTAGCTAGCTGCCAGGCTAAGCGTAGCTAACGATTCGGCTAAACTGCTAGCAATGCTAACGGTATGCTATCCAATCGGGATACCTCCTTTATGCCAGTTTAGCGATTATTATTATCATCAGTATTATAACGCTGTTATACACATTTAAGCTCAATTTAAAACACTTTGTGTCTGTGAGAGGTTGAAATGTGGCAAAAAGCAAGAGATTTACTGCCGTTAGTGCAACATTTTGTTATTATTATTATTAGTAAACGTTAGCTATTGATTGGTGGATGTTAGCAGACGTTGGGAACAGCAACGGTCATTTGTGTCTGTCTAACCTGCTCGGTCATCGGTACATTTGTTTCAGGCTGTCCACCTGAAGCCACCGGTTGTCGGCGGACAGTGCCCCCCCCATCACCACCATCACCACACAGCTGCTGTCCAACAGGGAGATCTGTGGATAAGCCGGTAAGATGGAAACAACATCGCAGTCACACTCCTCCAAATTGTCAAACTAACCGTTAGCTCAATTAGCTTCAGTTTGTCAGCTGTGCTCTAACTTAACTCCCAAGCTGCATGATGTTGACAACATTAAAGGTGTGGAGATTTAGCAAACTGAAGCACATGTCAGCTTAAACTCTGCCTGCATCTGAGCAGTTATTGAATGCTTTATGCAAAAACTGATGCAAAATCAGCAGCTCAGACTAACAGATGACACACCCGGCTGTGTGTGTGTGTGTGTGTGTGTGTGTGTGTGTATAAAAAGTTACTTTCAAACAGGATACACACATTTTCTTCTTGTCTGAACAAGTTGCTGCCTACCTTTTTGTAAGAAAATATGTTTTTTAAATGAATGAATAATATAACTTGATGTTTTAATAATAAAGGCAACAGAATACTCAAATATTTAGTCATTTATATATTTAACAGTCAAATGCAATCCCTGTGCATCAGTTAAACCTACTCACATGATAGAGTATGCTTAAAAAACTGTTTCAGAGCTTCTCATCCTATGTGGGGCTGTTTAAAACGCAGTCAGGGTCTCAGGACATTCCTAAAACCAACATATTGAAATAAAGACTAAAGTAACTATTATTGCACCATAATCCATTTTGAGCTCATCTGCGCTCTTGAGAGTAGCACACAGCAGTATGTCATACTTTATTTCACATGACAGCTTGACGACTCTGTAATTGTTTTCGTCATGACATTTCTGGGACCTGAAAATGGGACTCAAGAGCGGGAGAGAGATTAGAAACCCTGCTGTGCTCAGTAAAGCTATGATTTGACAAGTCATGCAGTTTTTCACATGCTGGATAAGAGTGACCGCCTCACAGACACTTTTCCTCACAGAGAAAGATGTTTAATAAGCGCACGTCTCTGGAACTGATGAGTTGATTTAGTGATGCGGCCCGTTAAGAAGCTGTGCTGTGGTTGCTGATGCTGCAGATAGCGTATTGCATCTGTAATTGCTGCTAATCAAAGGGTTTAAGGTTTCATTTTTCATCTTAATACATTACCTGTCACCCAGTAGAGAAAGCAAACTAGAAGCAGGTGTCTTAGTAAAGTGTAATGCCACAAAGAGCCTTTTGAGTGTGTCTTGGTTTAGATACACTGCTTGTTAAATTGATATCCCTCTTACAGTCATGAAAGTAAATACATTTTTAGCTTCCATATGTCAGTTGCATTTAAAATCTGGATTTGATTATAATGAAAGGAAAGGATGGTTCATTGACCATCTTATTGTAAACGTTGCTGTTAGTTGCTGTGACAGTATTTTTCAGACCTTTTAATGTGAAGCTTTACATGTATGTGTAAAGATGAAAGAGCTCTCTTATGGTTTGATAAATCTGATTTTACTTTTGTGTTTTTACCTTTTGATGTAAATGTTGTTACCACCCACACCCCAACCAAACTGTGGCAAGCCGTCTTTGAAGGTGGTTGCAGAACATAGTGTACCGTTGGGAGGAAGTATAGCACCAACAACAGAAATGTTGCAAAATGTTTTCACATTGAACACATCAGAGGTGAACCCCATACATCATGGGCTGGTGGTAAAATGCCACTAACTGCTGAGAGTTTTTTTTCCAACCAGTCTGCAGACAGCAGTGCACTCATTTGTGTCTCTTCTTTGGTAAAAAGGCCACTAATCACTTAGCTTCTGTGCTAAATGCTCGGAAAGAAACCCTGCAGACTCCTAGGCTCTTTCTAGCAGGTCCCCTGTCCACTCAAGGTCCAGGTAGCCTTTAGTTATATATTTTCAGTCTTGGATCTTAACTCTAGACTCAGGCTTTTCTAACCTGTCAGCTAGTTACTCGCATTCGCCCACAAGTTGCAACACATATAGAATAGTTCCCTGGTAGAGAACTGGCTCATGTCACCCTACTACTAACTACTAAAGATATTGATACATTTCTTAATCTATAAAGCTGGAGTTTCTGTGTTCAGGTTGTGGTTACTTAGACTGTTTTCTTTATTAAATTGCAACGTGTGAGTAAGGCAAGTCATTTTCTTGAGTATTAAGTAGTTGTGCAGCAGATTGACTCCAAAGTTGTTGGGTTTTTTTGAGTTTGGGGAGTGTATTTTTGTAAACATTATAGTTGACAAATGTTTGTTTTGTTAATATCTGAAGTCAACTGCAGCCTTATAATGGTTCTCCACAAATAATGATCTTTAACACCTTCTAGAAGTGTTAAATATGCTTATAGAAGCCTGAAGATGCTGAACAGAAGCATCGAGGGTTGGGCCATGTGACGGTATCTACCCTGCTACGGTAGAATTGTGTCCAACGGTAGAGATTCAGCAGTACTGTTTCCACCGCAGGAGCTATCCCTTAGTGTATCTGCTATATATTCGGGCAGGCTATGCAGCCGATCAGGGCTGGATGTTGTTCTTGTGTGATCTCGCAAACCCTTGCAAGATAATGTGATTTGGCCAGCAGGACTGCTTGCCACATTCTCACGACAGTTGATAGCCGTAATGCTCGTCTAAGTTGGTTTGCCAACCTTCACAGAAGAAGAGAGTTACAAGAAAACATGGATGTATTGATTTTGTTTGTCTGGAAGTTCCAAATAAAAGAATAAAATGTAATGAAGCACGGTATGGTTATTTTAAACCATTTCTCTGTTGAGTTTCCAGAACAATTTGTGTATCTTGATACCATGATACACAATTATGTATGCCAGGATAGAAGCTTTTGGCCATATCGTCCACCCATAGAATTTCTTAATGTCATGTTTGTTTGGCCTCGTGGTTCATCAGCCTGTGTCAGTTATCTCTCTGTGGCATTCTGGACATTTCTGCTTTTCCACAGATACAAACAAACATACAGAGTATAAAGAAACAGCAGCTTTCAAAACTGTTGAGAATGGAATCTGCATTAAGTTATGGTTTTGTGATTTTTATTACTGCTGTATTTTGAAGATTGCTTTTATACATGATCAACATACTTTGTACAAGTTCTCAGTATTGTTCTGCAAAGCTTCATTCTGTACGCAGATTTGACAGCACACATGAGGATGTTTGGCTACTCTGGTTTCTGTCTCAGGAGAGTTTTTGACAGCTTTTACATCAGCCCAAAGGAACTGTTCTAACCAGGGTTCTTTTTAACCAAACAGTCTCTGTGCACCCTCAGTTACTCGAAATGTAAAACAATACACATTATAACATCCTCCAAAGTGTTTCTTTTTGGCACTGATTCAGAACAACTGGGCACATGAGTTATCTGATTGGGAATGAGTGGTGTCCAGTGCTAAGTGACTGAGTTAACTAGAAATAGAAGCATCCGTTTCTATATTGGTAATGAAGTACTGCATTCCATTATGGGTTGACAGTATCAAGCTGCTGCTTCATGTTGTGACCCAAATTTGTGTGAATAAATTTTCTCCCTAATTGGTTATAAAGACCTCGGAGATTGAGAAACAAAACAGGAGCATAATAGTGAAGATAATTGAAAATGCAAATCTCTAGATTTCAGATCGCATTTCACCCCGTTTTCCTCACGCACACACAGACATTTCACCAGACCTGTGTGTGTGTGTGTGTGTGTGTGTGGTGACAGGCGACAGGCAGCCATGTTGTCCAGCAGGCACTGGGCAGGAATCATGTGGCATTTTCAGCCACCACACTCAGTTCTTTTCCCTCCCTATAGGCTTGGCGTGTTTGTCACACCCACAACTCTACTGTTTGACTGCTATTTGACTGCTAAGTCATTTTTCTGCTTATTACACCAAAATTTCAGTTTCATACATGGACAAAAGTGGATAAAAGTTGCATTTTATTATCTTTTTTTTGTCCTTAAACTTTATGTTTTGTCAACTTTGTTCCTAGTTATTCATTTTAAAATTAAACGCTTATGTGATTTAACTGCTCGCTCACATTAAAACATTTTGCACCGAGGCAAGTTATAAGTTGGCAGCAGCTGTTGGTTCGTTGGGTTCAAGCAGGCTGATGTTAGAAAGCCAGCTGAATAACATTTTACCAGGTTGAACAAACAATCATAAGCAGAGCGCTTTCTAAGATTTCTGCTGTTGTTCAAAAATAATTGTGCAACAGCTGCAAGGGTCTCTGAGTTCTATTCAGTATGAAGGGGGAAGGCAGTGACACAATTTCCTCTGGAGACGGATATTATAAACGTGCATTTATTTTTAGCCAACAATTTTACCACAGTGAATATGGTTACACTTTATTTTCTTTAGGGAAATGCGTTGTTTAAAAGACATATACATTAATCGTGCAATCCTTGGAATAAGAACTTTAAATTTGCAAGATGGAGTAATTATACATCATGCAGTAATTAAAATGATTTAATTAAAATTCAATATTGCAAACATTAGCTGTATCAAGTTTAGATAAATTGATTGCTTGTGTTTTAACAGACGTGTTTGTTCGGGGCTTGCTTTTTATACATTCAACATCCTGGTTTAGAGGCTTTGAAGGCAAGAAAAGCTTGAACTCTCCATGCCAAAAGTGTTTTGTTCATCTGCTTATCAAATCACTGAACCACAAACTTACATTGTTGTCTTTTTTCCCTTCTCCTCCTACAGGCCATCTGAAGAACTCTATGAAGGGACAGAAGGGCAGTGAAGCAATGGTTCATCCTCTGCTGAAATAACGGACACACTCCACTCCATGGGACTGCTGACCTGATTTTAAAAATCAACATACGGCTATGGAACACTTTAAAGAAACACTACAGACTCTGTTTTTTGATAAAATTTAGTTTATTGCCTATTTATGACCCTTTTTGTAACATCCCACGGAAGCACTTTAAGGCTTCACTCTTGAATGGAGAGTTAATAGTATTAGTGATACATTTATGTGAGAAAATCAAGCATCGGCTTTTGTTGGATTATAGCGGCTTTGGTGGTAGTAATCACAGCAGGACTACCTCTGAAAATCACACCTTGTCAGTTTGACAAGATTTTGCTGCTGTTTCCAGCAATTACGGACATAGTGCACGTGGCAGTTGTGGCTTCGTGACACTTTGTCACAGCTGTGTTGGGAGATGTTCCAATTCAGCAAGTACCCCATGGACATTTTAGAAATGCTAAGTGGACACCAGGCCCACCAGTTCAAAGGCCTTGGATTAGAACGACAGCTGAGCCACCAGCAGCAAGTCCAACTGCAGCATCAGCAGCAGCTCCAGCAGCAGCACCAGCCCTCCGCTGATGGCTCTGGAAGCCTCCTGTCTGGCCTCGGCCTCGGATCCCTCCAGAGTTCTCGGAGTAACGCCTTCGCTGACTCCTCATCATTATTCGCCAAAATGAGCGCCCCTCCCCCGTCCATCTCCCATCAGAGCCAGTCGTCTTCGTCATCTCACAGCTCCAGGAAGTCTAGTAAGATGAGCAGTAGTAGCAGCAGTGGAAGTGGGAGCTCGTCATCGGGATACCCCCAGTTTCTGCGGCCTTTTCATCCGGCTGAGGCTGCGCTTGCCCAAGAGCAGCTCCACTCTGGAATGGGACGTTTTGACTTTGGTGGGAGTAGCAGTGGAGGAAGCGCAGGGGTCATCGGAGGGGTTGTAACGCCTGCGCCTCCGCCTCCTCCGCTGCATCCAGGTCTCTCTGTCCCCCAGCCTTCCCCTGGCCCCCCCTCCTCCTCACCCTCTTCCTCCACCTCTGCTTCAGCCTCTAACAACCCCTCTGGCACCACTCCAGTCCCCTTAGTCGGCCAGTCTGATCCCCGCAGCCTCCACCAGCAGTTCAGCTGCATGCTTGCTGCCAACCAGTACTTCCTCTCCGGCGTCCCCACCAACAGCAGCCTGGAGCAGTTCCTTGTGCAGCAAGGCACTCACAACCACTTGGGCTTGGGTCTGGGCCAAGGGACCAGTGACTCAAACTCGCCTCTGGCCCCTCCCCCTGCACTCCACTCCTCCCACAGCCATAGCCACTCAGCTCCACAGCCTCAGCAGCAACAACAACAGCTGACCCCTCATGCCTTATCTCATCCACACAGCCACACTCACCACCCGCACCCTCTCCACCCGGCCCCTCAGCCTGCCCCACTGGGTGGTTTTGATTTCCAAGGCATTCCAGTCCTTTCCTCTAACCAAATAGCATCACTAATGCAGCAAGAGGCTGGCCTTCCCCTCCCCCTGCCCCTGCACCTGTCCCTTTCTAAGGACGATGCAGCAAAGGCAGGAGACAGCTCGTCTTCATCAGCTTCAAGTGGAGGAAGTAGGAGAAAGAAAGCAATGGCAGGCTACCTTCCCCAGAGGAAAGCAGACAGTAGTAGTCACAGCAGCCACAGCAGTCACAGCCATAGCAGCAGCAGTGTTAGCAACTGCCATAACAGCAGCTCAAGTGGGCATAGTCAGAGCTCCTCATCAGGCCTTGTGGGAGGAGGATCTGGAATAAGTGGCATTGGAAGTGAGCCACAGCATTCTTCTCTCCTCTCATCGTCCTCACAACAGTCATCCTCCACCGTCTCCTCTTCGTCTGCCCCTCCTTCCTCTAACTCCACCTCTGTTCTTGTAGCCAACGGTAACCAACAGTTGTCCAAATCACAAGAAAACCACAGTAATAGTTCATCTGGCCAGCCCGAACCAGAACCCCTTTACCACTGCGGTGAATGTGGTAAAACCTTCACCCACCTCTCCAGCCTTCGAAGGCATCTCCGCAGCCACGGCTTGACACCAGAAAGCCAAAGTAGGAAGTCAGACTGTAACTCCCCCAGCCCAGAGAGGATTTTCTGCTGTGGCGAGTGTGGGAAGAGATTTAAAAAGAGGGGTCACCTCATCCAGCATAGTGTCACCCACTCAGAAAACCGACCTTTTGTATGCAACATCTGCCAAAAGTCGTTCAACCGTCGGGAGTCACTTACAAGGCATGAGAAGATTCACGACGAGAAGCCTTTCCGCTGCCCAGCTTGCGGCCGTTGTTTCCGGGAGAGCACCTCTCTTCTCAACCATGCTGCTTCAGGTGCCTGTGGCAAACCTCCTCGCAGTTCAAAAAACCGGGCCGGCTCCGGAGGGAGTGGATCTTCCAACCCAAGCAGCAGTAAAATGGGAAGCAGTGGAGACAGAGTAGGAATTTCAAACGATGGGGCAGCAATGGCTAATGACAAGTATGCAACAGATTATTCTAGAAATCGCTACCAGAACCAGTCATCCTACAACAGTGGGGTTGAAGACTACAGGCGATCACAATCCTCGTCTCTTTACTCTTCAGAGGGTACGCTAGCAAGTGAAATGACCAGCCAAACTCTCCGTAAGGCCCCTTTAGCCCCAACTCTTATTCCCCATCCACAGAGCCAGCAACCACACCACCACCACCACCAACCACAGCAGCAACAGCAGCCACACCTCCCCCTTTCGTCACTATTGGATGATTCAGAGGACGAAGTCACCAGCAGCGCGATGTCGGCCATCGCCGCTGCAGCTGCAGCCTCTTGTGATATCAACACAGAAAGCCGGGAAGGAGAGAGGAGGGATATCATTGGAGGCCTGCTTGGGGGATTGGGGTTTGGTAACTTGGGTGGACCATCGTCCACGTCCAGCCTCAATGGTTCCACCATGCCTTTGACCCACCCTAGCCAGCCCCACACAAAGCCCAGAAGGCCGAGGAAGCCCAGAGAGAAAAGGGACCCAAGCACCATCGTCAGGAGAAGAAGGAGCCCTGCTATTACAGGGGATGGATCAGAGAGGCCGTACAGCTGCCAGATTTGTGGCAAACGCTTCAGAAGGGCGGAGACCTTGCGGCGCCACAACCGCGTCCACACAGGGGAGAAGCCTCATGCCTGCGATATATGTGGCAAAATGTTCCGTGAGCCTTTCCACCTCACCAAGCATCTGACTGTGCATTCTGGTCAAAAGAACTACAAATGTAATCTGTGTGGGAAGATGTTTGCCTATGCACAGAGCCTAGTGAGACATGGGAAGTTGCACAGAAAAGGGGAGATCGACAGCCAAGGGAGGAGAATTAAAGGTGCTGCTGCTGCTGCCATCACTCAAGTCGCCAACTCGGGAAACACTGACTACTTCTCATCCTGCTCTCAAGGAGAAAAGTCTCCAACATCTGGCACCCCCTCTCAGAGGCTTTATACATGTACAGTATGCTGGAAATCATTCCGCCACTATTTCCACCTCACGGCACATCAACAGACTGTCCATGGGGGTGGTGTAGGGCTGGAAAAATCCTTTCGTTGTGAAGTATGCGGTAAAGCCTTTGCTTACTCCAACAGCTTAGTGCGTCACAAGCTGTCTCAGCATGGTATCGACCGTAGTGGCCAGCGTGTCAACCAGTCCCAACCCTCCGGATACTCGCCACTCTTCTATGATTCTGGATCAGGTTCTAACTACGCCGGGACGTCGCACATGCAGCAAGGGGTCTCTGGGCAGCAGCAACAACAACCACAGCAACCACCACCACCACCACCACCACAACAGCTGCAACACCCTTTTCACTACCGCTCAAAAAACTTCCAAAAACGGCATGGTCAGACAAGAAAGCACAGGAAAAAAAAAAGGCGAGTAGTGATCCACAGCATCATGCGAGACGGAAAGCTGGTAGGCGTTCCCCTGAGTAAAGACACACGCAGGAAGCTGATGATTCTGAGGAAAAAGAGGGGCAAACTGCAGGCACAGCTCAAACAAAAAAAGCTCCTGGCTCAGCTGAGGATAAAGGGCAGCGTGATGAAGGTAAAGTCTTGGTGTGGAGGGGCCGTCAGAGTCACCGGGCTCACCTCAATGGAGGTCCCTATCAAGCGCTTCCCCTGCCCCATTTGCCCCAGCGCCACATACGCCAAGCAGGGTTCCCTGCTGGTCCATCACGCCATAAGGCACCCACCTAGAAACTCAGGCCGCCACGCCCGTCTGCGGTGCCAGGTGTGTGGGAGACGCACCAGCTCATTACACAAAGCCTTGAAACACAGGGGCCACCATCTTAAACAAGCTGCATTCCAATGCCGCAAATGCCGACACCGTTTCTGGAACCCCGGGCTTCTGGCTCGCCACAGGTTTTCGTGTCGAGGGACAACCACCGGCAGCGGGGTCGGCCACTGGGGACTGATAAGGATGAAATCACCGCCGTCAGATAGTGACCATTCACCAGTCCAGCTAACGGTCCCAGTTCTGGTCCAGCCTGAGAGATCAACAGTTCTGACTGAGTACAGTCAGTAAAAAAAAAAAAGGAAAAAAGTTTTCTAGACTAGATTGTTTTTATGTTTATTTTTTTTAAATAATCCAAGAAGCAAGCAAGAGCTAGCAAGTTTTTAACAGAAAAAAATGGGAGAATGGGGAGGGTTTAGTGTAACTACCGTAATATCCCCACACCTATCCCAGATAAATCTGTAAACAATCCTAATGTACTACAGCAGAGGTGGTTGGTAAAATAACGTGGACTTCAAAAGACCCAAAATCAGAACCACCCTCTGTATCTGTCCCCCATTTCCCTAAGATGAAGGAGCTCTAGACCATGTGACAATTTTAGTAGCACCTGTTTGAAAAATGCATTAATCTAGTTCCCTTTCCATCATCTTTTTTTCTTTTATTTTTAAAACTTCCCGTTGGCAGTGTTTGCGCAAAAACATGGATTGGATGCTATTGTAGAAGTGAGGTACCTTTCAGTACCAGTTTATTTTTTCAAATTGTTTTGACATTATTCACAGTTAAACACACAGTACAGTCCGTGTCTCTTGCTCTGTTTTTATTTGTTACCCCAGTGGAGAATCTCTCACGGTTATATTGAGATGACACTTGCCCTAAAAATAAATTTATCTTTTAAGAAAAAGGAAATCCTTACCTGACGGACTGAGAACCTCATTAAAAGTGACTTTTACAAGTCACAGGTTAAAGGTCTCATTTGTCACAAAAGGCAATACTAGTTGATGTGCTAAAGTGACTGAAAAGGAAAAAAGTGTTGGTGACCTTGTTTTTAATGTACACTACTTTTGTCGTTTTTAGAGATGTGGCTGGAGAGAAAACATGACTCAATCTGTTAATGTGTTCAGGATTTGAAAAGGACAACAGAAATAACCGGAGTGTACTGTACAATTCGTATTATATTTTATTATATATTGATTATTTGCTGTTTTTTACTCCAAGTATCATTTATTTTATCATTGTTGGTATTGTATGGGTGGGAGGGAAGGAGTCGGGGCCTATCTTTGTAAAACAGCGGGTATATGTATCGATGTGATTTCCCCCCCCTCCCTGTACCCTTTTTACGTAATTCCTCATTGCCACAGTTATGCCCAAATTTTGTAACAAAAGCGTGTACACATAGTTCATTACTTAGGTCCTGTCCAGACGTGTTTTTTCTTTTTTTTCTGTAAAACTAAAACATGTAATATTATTACTAAATTACTATCCTTTTCTTTGCCTAAAAGTGAGTTGTTGAAAACCCTCAAATCAAATAAAGGAAAAAAATCTGAAATGTTACTTTTACTGTTGGTTTAAGTTCACATTAGAAGTTGATAACTGGAATTTCCCCACAAAGGTTTCCTCTCTAATAATTACTGATAATAGTAATTATGTGCAATCTTACAGTGTTGAATTTAAGTAACGAAACATACAGTAAGGCTTATATATGTGATTTGGCAGTAAATATACAAAAAATAGGATTTTCCTTGAAAGAAAAGACCAATTTAAACCTAAGTAAATATTTATCAGTTAAGTTACAATAGGAATTATATGCCTTCTTATAGTTTCACATTTGACGTTCAGCTAATCGGCTGTGCACTGAGTACATCTCTAGGGATTACACAAGTAATTAATCGGAATTACTAATTAAACAGTCTTAATTGTCCCTACATTTACTATCAATCTACATAGACCTTTCCAGGAAACTTATTAGGAAAATATTCAGAAATTAGAGCCCCTTTTGCCAAAAATACTAATACACAAAATTATAACCGCAACACTTTTGTTTTTGCTGGCATTCATCATGAGCTGAACTCAAAGATCTAAGACTTTCTCTATGGACACAAAAGGCCTATTTCTCTCAAATATTATTCACAAATCTGTGTCAGTGAGCACTTCTCCTTTGCTGAGATAATCCATCCACCTCACAGGTGTGGCAGATCAAGATGCTGATCAGACAGCATGGTTATTACACAGTGGGCCTTAGGCTGGCCACAATAAATCTTCTCTGCAACTGCTGGAAACGGGATAGTTTGGGTAGAGGGGACACACAGGAAGCACATCTTTCTCTTATCTGCCATCTATGAACGCCTCTATTCCCATCCTAAATAGAAACTTTGTCAGTGTTAACGTGCGTTGGCTATATGGTAACAGATACTAGAGTTTAAGGGATTGTACAGATATTAGTTTTGTTTTGAATTGAATCTACTTCCTCTTATTATCTTGACACTAATCACAGCGGTGAGTTCAAAAGGTTAAACTAAACCACGTAAAAATATTTTCTATTTCATCTCTAGTGGTATCTAGCCATACAGATAGCTGTGGTTGTACTTGTGTGATATCCTCTTCTGCCTACAGCCCAGTAGAATGAAGACGAATAGTATTTTAAATCATTTAAAGCATCGAAAAATTACTTTACAGAGCAAACACTACTCCACAACAAGGTTCTTCCAGAAACAATGTCCCATATTTTCAGGAGAACTCTGTCCTCACTGTGAACACTTCATTAGAACTACTTAGTGAATAGTGAATAATCTGTTAGTGTACAGTCGATGACTTTTAGAGTTTATGGTCACTTTGCATTAGCAAGCAAGGTATGAAATAGTAGTTGGTAAATGAAATACTCATCGTTTTGCTTACAAAAATGTCAATACCACAGCCAATATCCTGCATTTCACAAGTATTAGCATCAAAAAAAGCACTAAAATTATTCATTTTGCAGAATTATGTATATAATCTTAGTGGACTACATTTATTAATGCATTAATATGTACATCACTTTAATATTACAGCTGGTAAATGCAGCATTACTTTATCTTCGACTGGATTGCTTGAAAATTTCCCGCTGGATATCAATTAAGTCTTAAGATATAATATTACATCATCATTTATTTGTTGATTATAGGTCGTACTATTAATCTGAATCTACATACAAACTAGTAACTGAAGGTAACAATTAAATGTAGTGAGGTATAAAGGATAATATTTGCATCTGAAGTGCATGGGAGTAGAAGTATAAAGTAGCAGGAAATGGAAAAACTCAAAGTACTAATACCTTAAAAAGAACTTAAATACAGTACTTGAGTAGGTGCTTTCCACCAGTGTGATTCACAACATATCTTCTAGCTTCAGAAAACCAACAGCTGCCATTAAAGTACTCATCTATTTCCAAACCTTTTCTGAGCCATGGCCCCATCAAGATCCAGCACTAACAGGTTAAAAAATGGTCTAACGACACTCCTGCTATGAAGTAGTTGACTGAACTCTGTAAACTTTCAGACAGCCACTAAAACAGCAGCTCAACCACAACTTCCCTCCCCTCAAAGCTTGTTTCAGATAATTAATCCACCGTGCATATTTTTATCCACTCTTTCCTCCTACAGGGACGCTGAAGTGGGTTCTCTCTCTCTGTGACACATGTAGCCTTCCCCCACGCACACAACAAGAGCAGACTTTCAGAGAGCTCCAGCTCCACTTACATCAGTTTTAGGAAGTCAGGTGTTTTGCACCTCAAGTTATGTACTTAAGTACAAATTCAAGGTACTTGTACTTTATTTATTTCCATTTTATGCAACTTTGTAGTTCTACTCCTACACTACATCTCATAGGGTAATATTGTACTTTGTACAGGTTAAGTTACTTTGCAGATTATAATTCTTCATACCCTTCCTGTCCAGGGAAAACCATGTATCTCCAAATGTGGTGATATTGAATGTTTGTGATAAAAAAAATGTTAAATGAAAATATTACTTAAGTAAACATATGTCAGCATAATCAGGATAATGTATTTAAAGTATTAGAAGTAAAAGTACTCAAAGCAGAATGAAAAATGTCCCCTGCGACTGTTTGACTATTAGATTATTGTTACTCATGTATTAATGTAAATGCAGGATTTTACTGTTGCACTTGGTTGAGGCTGAAATATTTTGTATCAGACAGCAATTAATGACATTTTTCATTATGGTTTAATCTGCTGCTACCAATTGTAATAAATCTGAAAAAAAAGAGAAATGTTGTCAGTTTACCAGAGCCCCAAGTGAAACATTCAAAATACTTGTTTGAGCAGTTCAAACCTCAAAATTATTAAAATTCATCAAGTTAATCTAAAAGCAGCTGATCTTCTTTGTGAAGCTGGAACCATGAAATGTTTTTACATGACAAATGACTTAAATGATTCTCAAAATAGTTGCCAATTAAATTTCTTAGTCAACAAATGTATAAGTTGTATGTGTATCAAATATTGGGTAGTTTAATTTATAACAAAACATAATATTTTCAATTCTTCTTATTTTTTGTGTAAAAATCTTACTTTGTAAAGTACCTGTCAGATAAACTTAGTGAAAGTACAGCATCTCCCTCTTGAGATGTGGTGAAGTAGAGTGGCATGAAAAGAAAATACTCATGTAAAGTACAAACACCTCTAATTTGTACTTAAGTACAGTACTTGAATAAACATACTTAATTACTGTCCACCACTGTGAAGGATGAAGAGTTCCTTTATTGGTTGAGACAATTCTCTTACTTCTTAAGCTAAATAAACTTGAATCAGCTGCAAAAATGCAAACACGGTTGTTTTTCCAAGCTCATGAAAAGTTGGCTTTAGGGAGATACGTGGTTCTCACAGGACAGCGACGCCACACACACATAAGGTGATCTTCTAAAATATGTTGCATTGCTGTAGATAAAACTACCCAACAGGATTTAAAGGAGTTAAAATTAGCTCAACAAGCAGAGTGAACTGTGTAGGGGAGACTGGGGATGATCGTGTATGTTGTCCCATTTCACCAATCAGGATCAAGTTACGAATCACCTGATCCGATCTGCACATGCTCTGTTTACTCATTATTCCACATGGGGAAAGAGTAGCAACCTGTAGCTGGCACAGCCAATTTAGAAGGAAAAAAATATTTTTTGGTATTTTTTTTTTTACTTCATTCATTTGTTGAGCATTGCCTGCTTTGTAGTTAAACTCATCAAACTTAAATTATGTTTATAGTTTGTCTATATAGATATCTTTCGTGTAAGTTGTTAATGCTGGTCTCATCTAAGGGGATCTAATACCAACGCTTTAAGACAGCCAGAGGCTAAGGTGCCAGCTGCTCATCAGAAACAGAAATGAACCCATTTATACACATTCACACACCGAGAGCTTTGCCATTAGGAGCAATGTGGGGTTCAGTATCTTGCAAGAATACTTCGACACATAGACATAGACAACAATTATCAAAATAGTTGCCAATTAAATTTCTGTCAGTCAACAAATTTATGTGTATAATACAAGTATAATTAAATATTGGGGAAAAATTTAGAACAAAAAATCATACTTTTTCAATTCTTCTTATGTTTTGTGTAAAAAAATCTTACTTTGTAAAGTAACTGAAGCTGTCAGATGAATGTAGTGAAATAAAAAGTACAGCATCTCCCTCTTGAGATGTAGTGATGTAGAGAGTGGCATGAAAAGAAAGTACTCGACAGAAGGACTAAGGGATCGAACCACTCGCCTTCCAATAAGAGGACGACCAATGAACCACAGCTGTCCACCCACATAGCTTCATGACTATGTCACTTAATACTGACAGCAACTGAGACACTAACACAAATGTTAAATAAAAAGCTTAAACCATCAACTTACATTTCTCCCCAGGGTATGTTATATCTATCCCAGACTATGGGGGGAATAGAAACATGCTTTTGGTGTGAGAGACCCAGGTTCAATCCCCCACTGTGACCCATCTACCGTGGTGTCCCTGAGCAAGACACTTAACCCCTAGTTGCTCCAGAGGTGTGCGACCTCTGTATAGCAATTGTAAGTCTCTTTGGATAAAACCATCAGGTAAATGAATACATGTAAATGAATTGTAATGTTTTCCTTTTCTCTCCTTGTGTTTGAGACTACCAAGCATCTTATCTCTGTGTTGCAGAGATCTACTCCATTTAATAGCAGATACATGTAACTAGTTTGTGTCACATTTTGAACGCACTGGGTTAAAATAGCTCCAGAATACAGATAGAAATGTTAGAAACTGATAAAACTCAGTCTCCTCAACTGTACAGTAGCTGTGGTGTCATCTGACTGCAGCTCCTTGGTGCATTACTGACAGTTGGCCACTAGATGGAGCCATTTAAATACACTTTAAACTGATGGCTGCTTCTCAAGTGGAGGAAAGGAATGAGGGGAAGATTATTTGAATTCGAAACGCCTCATGAAACTCGAGTCGCACATTAGTGGAGTCAAGCTGTTGTTCCTCACTTTCACTGAAGCATGCCAGCGTGGACACACTCCTGCATGGTGTGTAACAGATTATTTTGGCCTCCTCTTACTACTAACACATTCATGTCACGTATATTTGACAGCACTCTGTCACCAGATAGGACTTGCAAGCCTTTCCCGGTCCTTCCAGGAACTGTTATTCCCACAGTGCAGCTGCTGCATCTGATTCATGAATCATTTAAATTAGTATCAACAGGAAACCGATCATGCGGCTTGTTTGGGCTATGTGTGATTTACTCCTTTATTTCCTTTATAGGCGATTACTGCTGCAGTTATAGAGTTGCTATTGTAGCTTTTTGCATGGATCTGCACACACATCTAACAAAGAACAAAATGTGCTTGAATTACCCACACTTGTTCTAAAAGGATCTTTCTGGTAATCCTACATAACACTTAAATTAAGCTAGATCTCTTAGTGTATTGATGCTTTATGGATGCTTATGTTCCTTAAATGTAAGTCGTTTTGGATAAAAGTGTCTGTCAAATGAGTAAATGTAATGTAAATGTAATTAGAAGAACACATCCTATACAGCATGCAAAACAATAAAATGAGATTATTATTATTATTATCATTATTATCATTATTATTATTATTATTAAACATGCAACACAGGGGCATACAGAAGAAGACATGCAAATTAACATTAAAACAAGTCACTGGCACAATAAATAATAAAAGCATGCAAACTGTGTGGTTTAAAAAACAGTCAGAGAGCAACATTTAGCCTATATGGCAACTTTTCACGTTATTCTCGCGTTATTGCATTTAAAGTTTTAGATATTTTTAATTCCTTATTTATATATTATTGCAAATGTTACTCTAGTCATTTCATTTTATGTATTTTTAATGTGTCGTTTTATTTTTGTTGCATTATTTTGTAATGTTTTAAATTTGTTTTCATCTAGTGTTGCTAAATTGAAGAAATTAATGTAGTCTTTCCCTCAGCAGAGAAACACTAATCCACACAATTATCTTTGTGCTTCAGCCGTCCTGTCACGCGGCAGTAGCATGGGGAAACCTGTGGGCGGAGACTGTGACCTATTTTTGGCCAATGGGAGGCCGGGAGAGGCAGCGAGTGACCTATTTTCAGCCAATCCTGGCGCGGCAGAGTCGCCGGTAGGCAACAGTCGGCGCGTGCCGGAGCCATGTGCTTCTTTGGCGTTGAGAGCGCGAGAGGCAGATAGGGACATGGAACAGGGAGAAAAACAGACGAGCTGTGGCTTTCCCGACCATTTTTATATAAATACATAGTTTCACCACTTTAAATGTAATGACTTAAAAACGTTGTGGTGTACAGTTGATGTATAAGTAAACAAACTGCTTAATTTATTTAAATCTAAAAAAGATAGCCTACATTTAAAAATGTGGGGTTTTGAGCTTAAAAGGAAAAATGTAAATTGTATCTCTACCTGTAAATGTGGTTACATTTTACTACAACATGAAATGTGGTGTAACTGGATCCGCTCACATGTGAACACCTGATGTGCCCGTGTTCGCTTTGTTTGAGCTGCTTATTGTCACGTTGTGGGTGAAAATAATCAAATTTTTCCCACATTTAAGATAAGAAAGAGAGGTGGAGGGGGTAGACAACACCAATAAAGCAAACATCCTGCTGGCTCAGGACCGTGTTTTCACTCTATGTCAGTGGTCATCGTGACAGCGTGAGAGAGGACGAGAGGGGTACGTTCACGGTTCATCCAGGAAGGTGTGCAGCTCAGGTGGGCGTGACTTAGTGTGCAACAGTCCCAACTGCTATCAGCCATTGGATGAAACTGCTGGGAGGTGGTGTATTATATGCAAACATGTGTTGCGTTCACTTCCTACCGGAGGAATAATAAATCTAATGCAATGCAATCTGTTAAATGCAAGCAATCACAACATTTTAGGTTCGTCCAGAAAGAAGATTTGTTTTTCTCATGTTAACTAGCCTACTTTAATGTAGTTTAGGTTGGCTACTACAGCTGGGAGTGAAAAACTAATTAAATTTTAAAAAAGTTTTCTTCTGTCGACCGAAACTATGAAAGTGTTATTATAAGTTATTCTATTTAGCATTGCTTCCTGATTGAGACAATGCTGTAGCCTGATAATATAGCAGTATAATATAAATATTAGCCATTTAGGTGACTCTTTTGTCTTCTTAGTGGTCACACACCTCTGGAGCAACTATGGGTTAAGTGTTTTGCTCAGGTACACAGATTTAAAATTTTTACTTAAGTGAAAGTACCAAGGTATTAGAAACAAAGTAAATACAGAAAGAATAAGATATATTATTGGACTGTGATTATTAACGCATTAATATGCAGATCACTGCAGCTGGTAAATGTGGTGCTAGTTTCAGTGTATTTATGAAGGGACAGGGACACATTGGTGGAGGTCGCAGTGGGAATCAAACCCGGGTCTCCCACACTAGAGGAATGTGTCTTCTATCCACTGCTCCATCGCTACCCATATAGGGTATATATGTTTCTGAAATAATTTTATTTATTTTTTAAATAGGCTATTTAAACTGATGCAACACTGCAATTTCCCTTCAGGGATGATTAAAGTACTTACCACTAGTGAAAAATGCCTGTTTTTTTACAACCTAAGGTAATGTCTTTAATTGTTTTGTCCAAAAAAAAGGTTTGAAAGGTTTGATCAGCAAAGGTTTTAAATGTTTTTAAATGAATTTTCTGTCGACTTATAGGCTAGATAATTCGACCAGCTCTACTTTAAGCCTACCCTACCAAGAGTATGAATCCTACTTTCCCGTAAGATCATATTTACCAGCTTTCCCGTGTGCCGTGAACGCAGACCAGTGCATGTAAAGGAAGGGGGCGTTACCGGGGGGCGTAGTCGATGTATGCAAACGATCCACGCCCCCAAGCGCCTTTCCCCGTGACCTGTGACGTCACACGAACGGCCCGTGTTGGTTCCAGCTGACTGGCAGAGAG
>JAPMOB010227043.1:0-13150 GCA_029875015.1 Lepomis gibbosus
CCAACCAACTAAATCATAAAGAATGCAGTGATGGGTGAGGGACTTTGTATTTGTTATGAATCGTAGTGATGCATGGTAAATTGAATCAACATGACGCAAAATGGAAGATGCAGCATGCATGTACAATATATCTCCATAATCAATTACAGACAGAAAAGTAGCTTACACAAGTTTCTTCTTAGCACTAAAAGTAAAACCGTTTTTAAAAAGTTTTTAAGTGGGTTAAAGTGATTAAAGAATTACTGTGATATAAATAAAAGTATAACTGATGGATTCAGACTATAGCTTTCTATCTGCTAGCATTAGCTGTCAGTGCTAAACTGTTATCTAGCTGCAATGTATGGGGCTGGAACATGAGGCCCGCAGGCGGCTAACTTTGATTGTTTATTGATCAACAGACTTATCTGTTACAACTTACAATCCTCATTAACTTTTTAAATATCAAAACAATATGTCTACATAGCATTTTACTCCCTAAAAAGCATCTTTGGCAGAGGTTAAGTCCCAAAATTCCTGTTGACAGCTTATACAGTCTAAAAATAAGAGGCCTACTTACAGCTTTGATCCTGCAATTGGGTGCAAGTTCTGCTGAAGACAAACAGATAAAGGACATGGATTACTGGAACCATGTCCTGTGGTCTGAGGAGACCAAGATAAACTTCTTTGGTTCAGATGGTGTCAAGCGTGTGTGGCGGCAACCAGGTGAGGAGTACAAAGACAAATGTGTCTTGCCTACAGCCAAGCATGGTGGTGGGAGTGTCATGGTGTGGGGCTGCATGAGTGCTGCCAGCACTGGGGAGCTACAGTTTATTGAGGGAACCATGAATCCCAACATATAGTGTGACATACTGAAGCAGAGCACGATCCCCTCCCTTCAGAAACTGGGCCACAGGGCAGTATTCCAACATGATAACATCCACAAACACACCTCCAAGATGACCACTGCATTGCTAAAGAATCTAAGGCTAAAGGTGATGGACTGGCCAAGCAAATCTCCTAAACTCTATTGATCATCTGTGGGGCATTCTCAAACGGAAAGTGGAGGATTGCAAGGTCTCTAAGGCTACGTTCAGACTGCAGGCCAACGTGACTGATTTTTTTGCCCATATGTGACCCAGATCTGATCTTTTTATGACAATGTGAAGAGGCCAAGTCACATGGAATCCTTTCCAGTTCAGATTTGGGCCACTTCCATATGTGGTCCAAATTCGATACAGATCAGATCTTTTAAATGGAACCTGAGTCTGGTCGGATTTCATGTGACTTTGATGTCACTGTCTTCTGCTGTAGACAGAGCCTCTGTGAATGAAAAAGCTCCACAAAAGCCATAATTAAACATGTGGCTCTCTCCCACCTCTAACCTCGCTATCATCTGATCACAAATTCCCTTTCTTACACCTGAAATCCAACGGACCGTGAGCTCTCTTCTGAGTTATGCGCATGCTACTTGTCTGAGCGGACACAGTGGAGAGAGAGAGGGGAGAGAGGGTGTTATGGGGCAATTGCGTTGTACAGCGCCAGAAACTGCAATGAAACAAACAGAAAGTTGTCATAATTCGGAGAAATGTGACCTGAGAGAGGACAATGAAAAGAGTGCGCTAACCAGAGCTAACCTGTGTTGCTCCTTGTTTACTTCTCTTGTCTGCAACAGCGTGCTGCGTGTGATGTCGTGTTATTCTTCTGCGCATGCGTGTCGCTTTCAAGCCGTAGACGGTTCACACTGGAATCTGAAATGGGCCGTATTTAAGCAATAATGTGAACTGTCGACAAAAAAAATCGGATCTGGGGAAAAAATCGGAATCAAATATTTAAGAAAATGTGTGGGGTTTACTCACTTTTGTGAGATACTGTATACAATGTGTATATATACATTAAATGTCTCATCACTAGAACTTGCACTTAATTGCAGGATCAATGCTGTTAGTAGGCCTCTTATTTTTAGATTGTATAAGCTGTCAGCAGGAATTTTGTGACTTAACCAAAGCTCTGCTAAAGATGCTTTTTTAGGAAGTGAAATGCTATGTAGACATATTGTTTTGATATTTAAAAAGTTAGTGAGTATTGTACGTTTTTGCGGAGAGATAAGTCTGTTGGTCAATAAACCTGACAGCTAATGCTAGCAGATAGAAAGCTATAGCCTGAATCCATCAGTTATACTTTTATTAACAGCACAGTAATTCTTCACTTTAACCCACTTAAAAAGCAGACGCTTGTTCTGTCAGTCTGTGCAAGCGTAGCATTAGCTAACGTTAGCTAATGTAACAATGACTCAGCATTAAAAAAACGAGAGCTGTGAACAGGATGAATTTAGATGATGTCTGATATCTTTAGCTTTAGTTGTCTGCAGTGGCAGTTTGTCATGTTTGCCATAAGTGAAAAGCTACAAAGCAGTCATCACTAAATATGATTTCACTGTTCAATGTTTTGTATTAGAATAATAAAAAGGAGATTTATGATATCCCAGTCATGCAGTTATCACTATAGTAAACTGATGCAGTTTTCTAGATTCAGATGAACTTTGAAGTGAAAGGGGAACGCTTTCTTATCCTGTTTTTCATCAATATGATCATATATCAAAAATCATTTTTGTGTTTTTTAAATATGTTGTATCACTCCCCTAGTTTTCCTGGTATTGCTTTTTTTCTAGTTTGGATGGAGCTGAACCCCCTTATAAAGTACTAATGTCTCCGTTTCACCCACTCCCAGACAATCTTGACTTAAAAACTGAGCAACACTGAGAAACATAGAGCCCAGTCACAACATCTACTCATTTTATAGTAGATACTGTGTGTTTGGCCTGTTATAATGTTAATAAAATGAGATAACTCAGGTGAAGAAACACATAATTAAGACTGCAACAATAGCCCTTTTAAGGAGAGAAAGGAAAAAGAGCATGAGAACTGCTCTGTTAATATGCCACAGTGAGTCTCCTTTTTTCATAGTCCTGCTTGGTAGAGCTGTCAAATTTCAATTTAAAAACTGGTGATGTGCATTGTGACATTATTTCCCACCATAATAGAAAAGGCAACCTGAGGTTACAATCAAATTCCAAATGCAGGCAAAGAGTTTTCAACGAGTGGCTGTTATTTCCTAAATGGTAAGGAGAGGGGGGAAAGGGTCTCTTTGTTATTATTTCTCCCCCTTTGTTTCAGCGACGTCGTCTGAAGGTTGCGCATTGGGAAGGACCTTCATTAAGATTTTTGTGCCTGGGGCTCTGTTTGCAAGCTGTAGTACATCATGAACGAGTGAGAGCCAGATACAGATCATTGGCTACCTGGGTTAAGTCATGTGATTAGGAGAAAATATTAACATTTTCACCACGGCGACCCTTCTGACTTAGCAATCAAATACGTTGTTTGTTTTGTTGTTTTTCAAGACAGATGGAGGCGGGTAAACTCATTCACTACCTGCCATGGCATCGCCACTTTTAATGTTTTCGGCGAAAGTGACCTTTAATTCGAGAAATGTGAAGAGGTTGAATTGTAGCTTTTCAGTGACATGAATGTGTGAGTGTGTTGTTTGTATAAAAGGCACACACTGTGCAGGGTGAGGGCGTCTACCATGGAAAATAACACTGCACGCAGATTTATTGATTGAAACAACTTCTTGGTGAAATTTTTGTACTTGCTGTGATTGGAATTTGACCATAGCCAAATAACAAATTTAGCCTCACTTCGTGACAGCCTCATTTCCATGCTGTAAGACAGAAATACTGTCGTTGTTGTTGATGTGTCCAGGACAGACAGGTAGGTTAATATAGCCAGTGATTGACAACTGGATCACAGTATTGATTGAATCCAGAGCCTCTTTGTTCTGCAGTACTGGCCTCTCTCCCTCTTTACTCCCTCCTCCTCCTCCCTCGCTCCACCTTCTGTTTGTTTGGTTTAGTTTTCAAATTCAGGCTGGTTATTACACAGAGAGGAGAGAAGGTTATTGCCTGGTGCAAGGGGGCATTGACTTATAGTGGCCACCTCCTGAGCAGCTCATCTGTCTGTCTCAGCTTCTTGCATCGTCAGTCGTCTGTTAGCAGGCTGGCCTCACTGCACGTGCGTGAGGGTGGGCTTGTTTAATGCGGCTCCAATTTTGGGAAAATGTCAGCTGATCAGAATGAGCACAATATGAACAAGAAGAGTGAGTGCATTCATATGTTTGATGTCTCATGAATATTTCAAAATGAACAGGCTTTTTTTTTCATTGTAAATGCTCTTTTGTCTTCTTTCACTTGCTTTGACAAACAGTCAATGCAGTGAGAAATATCCATTGTAGATTTTAACAATGCTATTAGATTCAATAAGCAAGGGCCAAGTAGGGGGAATTAGCCTATAATTCATCACCAAACTGCCTTTTTGGGTATGAATGTAATTTATTCCAACGTGATTTTTTTTTTTATTACTATATTGTCTAAAGCTTCTGCAAATACACACATAATGAGATGAGAGGTTGGGGGGAAAAAATAGAAAGGGAGTATATGAAGGGAGGGGGCTGGCATGAGCCTAGAAGAGACTGCTATTAGCTGTTAATTCTGAAACAAATTATGCAATTAGCTCTGGCATCAGGATGTAGGCCATGAGAGAGGACAGCGTAACCTTCATTTGATCTGTTCTGCGGCGAGCCGGGTGGGAGAGAGAGAGAGCGAGAGCGAGAGAGAGAGAGAGACCCATTTAATAGGAGAATTTCTTTTGCCCAAGCAAAACGCTAACAGTATCCATAAGTGCCACTTTAGCTTCCTTTTGAGTGCTTTCTTTTTCCTATTTATGGAGGGATTTTCATAATGTGTGAGTGTGTTTTTTTTCCTTTTTGAGAAATACTCATGTCCTTAAAACAAAGAGGTAATTTGTCTGTGCATATGAGATAATATTGTCTGGGGAGCCGTGCGATTTGCTGCCCCTGCTTGACTGTGAAACAGAGGGAAGGTGTTGATTTCAAGGTGTGTGTGTGTGTGTGTGTGTGTGTGTGTGTATGCGTGTGCGTGCGTGCGTGCATGCGTGCGTGCGTGTGTGGCACCATCAATAAAGGCCTCAAACAGCGGCGGAACCAATCGTAGCTCTGCCTAAATGTTGTCCTGGTTCTTGCTGAGGATTGGTCGTTAGGCTAACACAATCAAATTTGTCCAGAGTGAGGAAGTCATTAATTCTAAGTGGACCATTCATTTAATGTTGTTAGGAAGCAGAGAGGCAAGAGCCCCTTGCGTCTAACTCCAGTGAAGCTTCGCCACAACAAACAACCACTAGTTCACAATTCACGTCAACAAGGTTAGATAGTGTAAAACATGTGAAAACACTTATAACAAAGTATTTATCTTAAAGAGAACTTCGGAGAATTATACTTTTTTCAGGTTTATGCAGTTTTTCAGCCTGCACATGTTCTGTTTCAATGGAGACATACTTTCATCAATGATGTTCATTATATAAACCCAATATGTCTGAATGTATAGACAGACAGAAAGACGGACAGACAGACAGACAGACAGACAGACAGATAGATAGATATGCAGTGTTGTGCATGTTCACACTTTACAATAGCTAACTCAAAGTTCAGTTCACACAGATTAAAATGAACTAGTTCAATTTCATTTCTTCCAGTGTTTTTCTTGCTATGAGTTTGACTTGGGTGGAGGATCTTTGCAGCTGGTCTTACCCTTTGTTAATGATCTCTAAACATAATTCACACACAGGTATTTCCCGAGACCGGCTGGATGCTTCAACTTGATGTGTTGTTCCAAATTTGTTTTACACCAAAATCTGTGACCCAAAACACTATAACTCCGGCGCATGATCATTAGTTGCAATGAGGGAGAGAGAGGAAGCGAGAGAAAGACTGCTTTCACACCTGTAGTTAGGTTCACTTGGTCCAGACAAAGGGAGGAAAAAACATTTTTGCCTTTTAGTTCTGGTCCAGTTCATATTCACACTCACATATCACAAACGAACTGAGCTGTAAACACAAATTCAGATAGCCTGACAGGTAACTCATTCACTGGAAGCTTTACTGTCATCCTGCATCATCAGGAACACAAGGGCCCACAATGTAAAACTGACTGACAGTAGGTCACGCTGCACATTACTGTACATTATGTGTTTGTTTATTTTCTCTATTGTCACGAAAGGTTTATGGAAGAAAAAACTGATTATGAGCATTAACAGTCAGGCTGGACCTCGTGCATCATCGTGACCAACAGAGACAAAAGAGGCACTAATATTTCTGTGTGCGGTTGCCATGTTTCACTTATTTCACTCCAGATACATTCATGAGATACTGATAACATAGGATCCAAGCTCAACACAATCTTTTTAAACACCTTTTTTTACTTTATAAAACTCTGAAACATTTACATGTGACCATAGTCACCAGATTCCCTTAATATACAGATCCCTTTCTTCACAGTTTACAATTAGTATAGAAATCACATTTCTGCTATCACAAAATACTGTGAGTGGCTGCTATATCAGCAATCAAGCAAACATCTACTAAGGTATCTCACCAGTGTAGTTAAGCAAAGACTAACCAAGTAGTCTTGGTGCCTTAACCCTAACCTAACCAAACTGTTGGACAGCGTTAACCACATGTTAGAAAGCCTTTGGGTAGGTTTAGGAAAAGATCAGGGTTTGGGTTAAAATAGTTAGTCATCATTAACTGTCAGGGTCGAACATATGGCCGTAACCGGCTATGAGGTCACCGAGGTCCGGACCTCCGTAATTAGATGCGGGCTATAGCCTACAGCGCACCACACCAATTCAGCTGCAATTATTGTAACAAAACAGCCGCTGACTTCAAATTATTAGTTTGTTGTATCAACGAAAACATCCTCTGAATTCAGCACTAACCTGCTTTATTTCATGTTGTCATTTAGTAGCAACAGTGCCCATTATGTTGTCTGCATCTGCACCTCATTCCAACAGTATAGTCCTGTGATGACGGTTGTAGGCTACACATAGGTGTCACTGGGGATGCTGGGGACATGTCCCCCACCACTTTTTAAAATAGCTGATATTGTCCCCACCACTTTTGGAAAGCATTTGCTAAAAGTTTTCTGCAAATTAGCTTGCAACATGAAATGTTAAATAACAAAAACAAATTCTACGAGAAAGGTTTACTTGCACACTATGAATGTATGAATAAAATGTAATGTAAATACAGAAGAAACAGATCTGCCTTGTCTAAAAAAATAACTTAGGCTATAAAAAAGGTGATTTCTGCATTATATTGAGTAATATTTTTATATTCTGAATTGTCACCTGCCACATGAATTTTCATATAAATAAAGACATTTCCACCACCACCATTCTGGGGCTTGAGGCTACAAATCAGATACATTTAGCCTAATGCATGTTGTGAAGATTAGTATACCAAGATTTCCCTGTTTTCCTTACCTGATCATAGCTTGTGTGTCTGTATCTCTTATTTTATGCAATTTTGGTGAGCCAAGCAGTGGAGAGAAAGACTACACTTCCTGTTTTTTTTAACCAAACCCAGTTCTCAAACACGCACACACAGAGAGCAAAATTGCATGTATGTATTTCATTATAAGTCATTAGTTTGTATGACTGTATCAGGAATGTACTGGGAGCGCCCTTCTGGGGGCGGGCATAAATATTTTTTGCAGTTATTTTAATATGTATTGGTGTTTTTGGTGTATCCAGTGAATCAGATTATGCTGAAGACCTTCAAGAAACTTCAGGATGACACCTGCCTCTTCAGTTTGTATAAGCAAGGCAGCTCTGCACTGAACAAGACCAGGTCAGGCAAGCCTGAGTCAGTCAGAGGGCTAAAATACTTAAATACACTCAAAACTACAATACATTCCCATAAAATAGAGCAGTGTGTATGTGTGTGTATAAAAATCAAATCCCTCATCTTTATCTCTGAGTAGGCCTCTCCCTGGCTCAGCTTCCCTTGTGCTGGACCCTGTACAGCTACATATGCACGAGAAGAACCTCAGTACTAAATATGACTTAAAATATTCCATTCTCTAATTCTAAAAACGCTCTGCCCCTGTACCTTTCACTGTTTTGTCTGGTTCCGTTTCCCTGCTTCTCGTTCCTGGCCTCCTCCTTCTCCTCCTGCTACTCCTCTTGTCTCTTCTCTCCCTCCCCATCAACATGACTGGGGTCATCATCACCCTGTCCCTGTGCATCACTTTCACAGCTCTAATATGCTGTACATAAAGATATTCCTCAGTTAATTTGCCACATTTAGCTGCCTCTTATGCCACCATTTTTTCTTCTTAATTCTTATTTTTTCTGGATCACACATTCCTTTTCCCTCTTTCACTCTTTACCGTCTCTGTTGAGCCTATCACACAACCCAACAATTTGGAGATTAATCTTGCTCCAAATGGAGAGTAAACTTCTTGGCCCTGTTGAGCCAATCAAATTTCAGCAAAAACGAAGATCGGTCCAAGTTGGGAGGGGCCGCTCGTACACCCCCTCGATATTGAAAGTATTGGTTTGGCCCAGTCAGACACACAGACAGCATTTGATGTAGCAGACTGGCCGGCCGGCGCGGTCGCGGATCATAAAGTTAAACAGAAACTGAAATATAAAAACTCCTGACCCCGGGCCGGTTCGACCTGAAATGGACCGGCCGTTCGGGATTGCTCCTGAACGCCACAATGGCTAGTCCACTCCTGGACTGTACTGTATAACTTTGGTTGCTGTTAGCTGTAATGTCGGAATGAATTACCATAAATAACCTCTATTTAAATTAAAAAAATTGGACCTCACCAATTTGTAAACTCTGGTTAAAGCCATGGTCACACAGAACTGAACCCCAATCCAACGAACGATAATCAAAAAGTGGAAAATGGTGCTTTTACTTTACTGCCTGGAGCCAATTTTCAGCCAGAATGAAGTCTCCCCAAATGGTTTGTACTCCATGGAACACAACTTGACACTGCAGCTGATTGGACTATGATATTAAGATGCAGGTCTTGAAAATGTGTATAATTTAATACATTTTACTGACCGGCAACCTCTGACAGGCATACAATTTGGCAGAGGCTTAAGTTTTTTCTGATGATCAGAACGTAACGTATCTGCTTCTTTCTGAGATTTCAACCAGATGCATGAAAATTGTCGCCATCTTTTTGTTTTCTTTCTTAAACATGAGTGTAGTACCAATTTATAGCGTCTGGGTCTGTTTCTAAAAGCTTAGGGTGACACAGTTTTTGGATAATGATTTGGGATGTTATCAGTGCAGAGCAGGAAAGTAAACAGCGGCGCTATCTCCAAAAGGTTAGCCATATGTTAAATCAGTGGCAGGGGACGGGAGGGAGAACAGCTGCTTCCCCCACTGCTATCTGACAACTCACACACGCACACACAAGATATACACACATGCCTGCGCATACACACTCAATGCTCACTGCTGCTGGAATCATATTGATTATTCTGTGTGCATATGCGTTAAAGAAAATGAAACGTGTCCCGAAAAAAACAAAACACTTTCAGTTGTACTTTCCAGCTTTCCAGACAGACAGACAGACAGATAGGCACATCGCCGTGGTTTCAGCATTCATAAATGGCAGGCGCACATGTGGGCAAGACATCTGGAAAGCTGAGCAGACCAGTGATCAAAATCAAGCCAATGTGTAAACAAAACAAGGCGGTTAGGCAGTATTTGCTGGCCAGCTGTCAGAATAAAACCTGTGTAAATTAGTCTTCTTTTTTTTTTAACAGTTTACAATTATTTGTTTATTTCTTTAAGACAGCGAAACGCATATTAACAATACAGTAAACAGATCTCACATTTAATGACCGTTTTTATACTTTGGACAATGCATTTTGTGCAGTGATGATATAATTATCACTCAAACTTTGCACAAAATAAATGAAATGCTTAATTACTGTGATGCTGCATTTGTGTATAGTCAAACTGTTATCATGAAATTGTATGTCATGTCCAATGTTTTCACAGATGATTATCTAATTGGCATACAATTTCACACAGTAGAAAGCTCTATTATCCACCACTGCTTAATTAAAGTCGCTTTTCGCACTCATGAAATCCTGTCACAAAACCCTTTTCACAATTCCTACATGCAGTCCTCACACACATAATTGTATTATGGACTGCATTACAGTGTCCCGCTTTAATTCACAGCCCGCGGCTTACAATTGTGAAACAAAGACTCGAGCGTGTGTGGGATTCACTGGTTCCTCAGACTCGCTTCGTTACAGCGCAGACTCAGTGATTATTCCCTCGATAGGCTGAAACTCATCTGATCACCGCGTATATCAAACGTCAGGAAACAAAAAGAGTTTTACTTTGGAAATCTGGAGGTCATTTCTCAGCATTCAGCGTCTTCAGAGGACAAATACACGCAGTACTTTTCTACTGATGCACATTTTCCAGGGAAGTCGCGCCAAATCAATGTCAAATACTGAATCTTAAATTGAAGTGTGCTTTCCATATGAATGGATAAAAGTGGTTGAATGGGTAGGCACATTGTGATTTAACCTTAAATACCTTTGACTGGTCAAAACAACTGACAGATCAAATTTTAGTCTTTCGTGCTTAGGTAGGAAATTTGAAACCAGTGCGAGAATGGTAGACTCCACCACTTACAATGTTATTTCTAAAATAAATGACATTTGATTTTATAAAAATCTCAAGGAATGTAATTTTAAGTTGGTAGGGACTGAGTATGCGCCTAGAGTAAAGTCTCATAACTGCAGCATAAGACTGATGTAAATGGTACTGTATATGATGACAGTTTTATAAAATAAAACAACTTTTTTCATATTGGCATCACTGTTAATATACACTGATAGTTACTTTTAGGCAGTTTTGGATTGTGACAAAAACAAACAAAAGCCTAAGTCCCTCCTGAAAGCAGGCTCCACCTCCTTGCCAATTATCAGATCCCGTCTACAGCAGTCCAGCGAGCAGCAGATAATGTAACAGCTTTGCCTCTGTGTGCCTGCTCCATCCCCGCTGCCGACACCATCCACTGCAAAACACACATCTGGCACCTCCACATTCACCACTTAGCTAAATTACATTACTTCTAGCCTAGCGCCTCTAACAAGGTGCTCTGTGTATTCCGCTAGCTGGGAAAATAGGAAGCGAACATGGCAAGAGACAAAGAAGTGGAGTATCTAACATGGTGTTAACAATTGCTCAGTGAGTTCCTCTGCTTCCCATTACACACACTTTGCACCTTTTAACCTTGTTAGCGGGCCACAGCAGCGCACCGCCCCACAATGCTTGTTCCGTAATTAAGGGTGGCTCAGGTGCTAGATTTATGGAGATTTTCAGGCCTGTGATTAAAATTGAAATTTAATTCTGGTAATCTGGCGAAGGTGAGGGAAGAGGAATATTGAATGTGAAAGGGGAGGGAAGGACGGTTTGGGTGGTTGGCTAGCCACATATCAGTGGGAGATACTTCACACAGGCTGTTCAAACATGGACTTAAAACAGGCTTATCTCCCAAAAGGTTAATGAGGAGCGGCTGGCTGCGCCTGTTACAAACGCACAACAGAGGTCTCATCTTCTACTGCACGGCGGCGTGTCAGTCACAGAAATACACACACACTCACACACACACTGGCTGGATAAGCTGCAGGCATCACAAGCCCACAGCCTCACTGATAGAATTCTCGTTTCCAATAACATCCTCAGACGACTTAATTACTTTTCCTTTTGATGCGACTCACAAGAATAAGCGGACTATAGATGGAATCTCTCTTTTCTCCGTCTGTGTCTCTCTCTCTGTGTTTCCCTCTCCTCGGTGATAGCTGATAATTTAGTTGTGGCATTTTCAGATGGCTGGGCCTGACTCTGAAGTCCATTTCCCCGAGTTGTCATACAGCTTGTGGAGTGCACGGTGCAGACTCGACTGCAACATGTGTGCAGATTTGCTCAGGCTGTGCAGAGTTCAAATAGCATGTAAAGGCAGCTTTGTTGTCCAATATGTGGTGGCGGCGTGCGGTAAGAGTGAGAAGTCAGGAGGAAACACTTTTGGGCTTTTGGACCTCCATGGACACCATCAAAGGCAAACAAAATGAGAGAAAACAAAAACAAGACAAAGACAAGATGTATGTATGGAGGCTCGTACACACACTTGCACTCTTTTGGCACGGTGCCCTTTGCCTTTTCTTCTCTGCTTTTCTTTATCCAACTCCTGACCAAACTGAAAGTGTGCCATTGCAAAATGGAGAAACGTTCTATTTTACCTCGAGGTGCCCCATTTACCATTTTGAACTAACCCTTTTATTCCCCCTGTGCACATGCGTCTCATTCTATTGTTGCCCCTAAAATGAATAGAGGCTCTGACATTCATTCCAGGGCATTAAATCATGCGTATCCTGGACGAGCACATACTGTAGATTTATGTTGATGTCACAGAGGTGCATTGTAACTGCAGCACACTGTGTGAGGCCCGGTATGTTGATGTCCACCTTGTTTTTCACCTGCAGGGAAGCAAGCGGTTTCTCTGTCTTGTCAGCACCTAGTGGTGTTTAGGGCTGGCAGGGGAGGGGAGGTGTGTGTTTGTGCGTGTACATGAGGGTTACCTTTATAGTTCCACACAAAGCTGTATTTGTAGTCTTGTGTATGTGTGTTTTTATCTTATATCAACAGAACATACTTGTTGCATTTATTTGTGCACTCACGCGTGTGCTTGCATTGAGAGCGTCCTATTTTTCCTATCCTAAAATAAGCTTATTCATCGTTAGAGGGAGAGTTAGATAAGAAAATTGATACCATTTTCACGTTGTTTCATTAAATTAAGTCAATTAGTTTAGTATAAAGGCTGCAAAAAGGGGGGATAACGGCTTGCCTGGCTCTGTCCTAGTGAAATAAAATTGACTTGCTGGCTGTAACCTTATATTTAGCTGACAGACATGTGAGTGGTAGCAATCTTCTCATTTCACCACCAGCAAGCGAATAAGCGTATTTTTGAAAATATCATAGTATACGACTATAAAAATGTTCGAAAACAGAGAATGTGAAGCGGTGCAAACTCTTGAATCTGTGTGCAGTAACTCTGTTGACCCTGCACCCCAAGTGACAGTGCTCATTTCCATCTGCGATGAAGACTATTTGCGTGCATGTGAGTGTGATTCCAGGACTTTGTTTTGCAGCAGCTGCATCAGCTGCAATGGTAGCGCTGGCAGTATGGCGTCTCACTGGCCAGGGTTGTGTCAGC
>JAPMOB010227044.1:0-14466 GCA_029875015.1 Lepomis gibbosus
GGAGTCTGACAGCTGGTTGTTAAAGAAATGAGGGACCATGGAGCTGAGGTTAATGAAGTAAATTAGGTATGCAAACTAGTTTTTAAGCTAATTAGGAGATGTTTCTTTTGGATTTTAATGGGCAAAATTAAATCCTTATTAATTATCCAGGGATCCTGTAGAGAAAAAAATTATGCATCAAGAATCGTTTTATAATCGAATCGCAGCCCTCTGAATCGTAATCGAATCGAATCATGAGGTGCCCAGAGATTCCCACCCCTATTTGCATAACCAAAGAATTTCTGCACAAACTGTCAGGAACCGTCTCAGGAAAGCTTAGCTGCATGCTTGTCATCCTCATTGGGATCTTGACCTGACTGCAGCTTCGCACAGCCATTGAAGAGGAGTGGACCAACATTCCACAGGCCACAATCAACAACCTGATCAACTCTATGCAAAGGAGATGTGTTGCACTGTGAGGCCAATGGTGGTCACACCAGATACTGACTGGACACCTGGATATTGCACACCTTTGCAATATCCTTGCTGTCTGATCAACATCTTGATGTGGAACACATTAATATTCAGATTCAATTGTGCATTCTAATAGTAATGCTAGAAGCCTATCTTTCTAGTCATGAATTTTGGTGGTGGATATGTTATCAAATTTTGCTATAATGCTGATTGACTACATGAGAGAATGATTCTACACAGTATGTTCCTGGCGTGACTGGCTGTGCTGTTATGTCAAGTCTTCGATTGTGTGTTTATGTACATATATTCACCCATGTGTGCACTGAACAGATGCCTCAGCCCTCAAACAGAGCACTGTGTAGCTCCAATATGTGCTTGTCAGAACATCCTGTGCTACTCCGCACTGCCAACACTTGAAGGTCCGCCAGGCTGGCCTCATCTGCTTCCCCAACACCTTGTTAGCGCCCAGAAGGGAACACAACTGCATAATCAGCTGCTAATACTTCTAAAAATAACACAGGCAGCTCAGGGGTCAGAGGTAGGAGGGTTGAGAATCGACAGGTAGACAGCATGCATAGTATTACATTCATAAACACATCATACTGTGATGCAGCTTCATGCTTGAGGCTTTTTTTGTGAAGGTCACACCAGAGGTTTCTACACAAAGCAAGATGGAGCTGCGTTGTAGGCTCAGCTTTAATGTTGTGAAAATGTCAAGCTGTGCTAGCGGGACTCTTTGAGGCTCTACTTTGAGGTGAATGCAGGTACAGTGTTACTATGTCCACATCTTAGTTGAGCGTGTCAGCATGTAATTCACACTAAACACAAAAATCATAAACCAAAGAATTTGAGAAATTAATATTTTGGCCAGGTGATGCCATTCAGTAACAAGCCAGGGGATTACCAAAGTTATTACTATTCACCTGAGAGGTACATGAATGTCTGTACCAAATTAACATCCAATATTTGAGACCTTTCATTCAAAAAAATAAATTTGAATCTCATGGTGGTGCTAGAGGAAAAGTCAGAGGATCACTTAAGTCATAAGGATTTATCCATTTGGAAAGATGAAAATAATGGCAATCTAATACTTAGTTACAATTACACATTTGTGCTGCAATAATAGACTCACAAAAAAGAATATTTGCTTTTTTTAAGCCTAAATTAATTACACAGGCTATGAGTAAAGGCTTGAGTTTTGAGCATGATGAAATGCACAAACACAGGAGCAACTTACAGCTGGGAAAATTAAAAAAAAGAAAACAGCAGATGGTGATTTCTTCAAAAGATTCTTGGAAATCAAAAAATAAACATTTTTGGGAAAACATTTTTCTCAGTCTGTCACATTTAATTGGCAGTACCTGTCCAAAGTTGTAGGTCTGAACTCTCAGAATACACCTTAAACCATTTCCTTTTAGTATGAAACAATAAAATACAATAATTTCTTGTAACTGCCAAAACAGTACACTTTGAGATGGCTTTTTACAGGCTAAGTACCTGGAGTTAATGTTTCTACAGTATGTGACTTATGTAAAGTGGGTTGGTTGTTATTTTAGTTTGACATTAGTTTGACAATATGTGTGATACTCAGTGATAAATAGTTGTATTTTAAAGCACCCTGCTGATTGTGCTGTCTCTACAGTGTGATTGTTCTGTAGTGGCCCATCCTCCTTGTCAATTAAGCGTTTTAATGTTCAAAGGCTTTGAGGTGCTTTGTAAGTGGAGTAATTTAACCCAGAATTCTGATGAAAGCTAATGCTAATTGTTATGGTTCGCACTGTCATAAATATTCATTTGTCAACACGTCTAGCGTCTGTGACACACCACTTAATGCTCTCTGCGGAGACTTACAGCTGTGAAGATGCCAGGATTTGTTTGGAGCTCTACAGCAGGTGAAATATTAAGCTGTATACTATCATCTTTTCGCTGCCGTACTGCATGAATATAAATTTATTAAATAACCCTTTTAATTTGGATTGGCCAATCTTACACATTGCCTTTATTTCCATTTGTCTTCAATTCAGTGGAGGTTGAAAACTTCAAAAGTAGTGGACAGTATTCAGTGAGGACTGTGGATTATTCTGAGTATGTGGTACGTTATAGTGGCATAAAGGCATAACGTTGAGTTGTTCAGTTTAATTTTTTGATCCTTTGAGCTCCATGAATGAAATGGCATTCTTTCTCAATTGCACAGAGGTGACACCAGAGGGGCTCAGTGACAGAATCTCAAAACCTCTGACTATAAAAACCAAAACTATTGGCATGGCTCAATATCACTGAGTGCACATTTTTGTGCGTCCATAAAGAGACACACCCCTTATACACACCTGAACACAAACACATTTCCACTGTTGGCTTCTTGCACGCTTGTGCTTGCCTCTGAATTGCTAGGACTTGGCACGCTTACATGCCATTTCCGTAGGCTACAGGTACACAAAACATGTCACAGAAATCTTAAGTGGGTACTACGCTGCTGCAGATAAACTTTGAGCTGGTAACATTTTACAATAAAAGAACTATGCACAGTTGTTGCACATATGGGAAAGTATTGGCTTACACTGCAGCACAGGTGTGCAGCTATTGTTTTTGTTTTGACCAGTATGTTCTAAAGGCGGAGGGATGTTTGGTATTTGAGTCCAATCTGTTGTTCAGAATCCTGCATTTATGATTTTGACTGCATCGCAATTGTGTTTTGATTCCCAAGAGATAGCGATCTTAGTAATTTGATGCTAAAAGGAATACAAAAGCTGTTGACATGATATTTTATTTAAGTTTATTTAGACAAGCTGTAGTTTGTCATAGTAGTAGTAGTCGTCTACCCAGGCAATAAGTCAGACACAATTCAACCAAGAGTTCCTGAAAAAAAACCCAATTCTTTCATCTCTGCTGGTCGGCCCTTCTCAACTGATGAAGCCAACATATCCAGAGTCCGGTCCTCTTCGCAACCTCTTGCAAATGCTCTGTGTTTCATGTTTTTAGCTTTTTTAAAAATATTTTATATTTTTTCTCTTATTTACTGCATTACTTCACAGTCAGACACATTCACATTGGAACAGCTACATCCCCAACGGTGGTTCATAAAGGCATGGAAAGGAGAACTCTCAGTTTTTGAAGACATATTTTGTGGAGGGTAAACATTCTCATGTCTATCCTTTTTCCTCTGTGTGTCTTTACCACTACAGGGGGGCCAAATTCCTCCAGGAAGTGTGAGGCCTGGTTGGCAGTGCCAGGACCACACTGAGTATGCCCAGTGTGGGACACAGGCAGTGGGCATCACGCCAACACATGCTGAGCCTCCAAGCTGTCTGCACTCCCTCACGTCTGTGGCAGTATGATGAAAGAAATACATTTACATTAATCATGTCGCCATGCTTCTCCAAGGACTCTTCATTCCTGTTGTCCCTCTCTTCATAAAAAACACACCAGAGACATGGCTAATTAGGTGTGTGTTGTTTTTTTTTAAATAGGGAACAGAGTCACCATGAGCTATTTTAAAGTTTGTGGCTGTTAATAGGCAGTTCTCCCCAGAAAAACAACAACTCTAGGTGATTAGTTGCAGTCACAAAAAGGACAGTCAGTACAGCTTTAATAGTACGCTACTACAGTAATGGCAGTGGTCCTGTAGCATTGCTACTTTATTTGTCCTCAAGTCAGAAGTGCTTCAGTTAATCTGCAGATAATTTATACAATGTTTTTTTGTGAATTAATTTGCTGTTGATTGACTAGTTGATTAATCAACTAATTGTTTTAGCCTAATATATTATGTGCAAGTGCTGCTAGGATGTTAACAGAAGATTGTATTATATAGTAGTTTTCCCCCCTAATTGTTTCTTCTTTATACTCAAGCTGTAACAATATGTTTGGAGAGAGATTACTGTATTAGAAGTGGAGCAATACGTTCAACTTGAATTGATTGCTTGTCTGCTTTGTAGCTTTGGCAATGGAATATCATTTATTAATTAGAGCTACCAAATTACTGGGGTGTGCTTCCACTTCACACACTGCTACGGTGGGCTGAGGATTCTCAGAGGGAGCATCAGGACTGTAAAATGCAGCAACATAATGAACTTATCTTGTGCATCCACCAAACAGGCATTATAGGTTTTTAATGTTGGCATAATCACTTGATCGTTATCATAACAGCCCGAGTGTAACAAGGAGTTTATCCTATTTCAGATCTGCAATCACAGCTGTGGTGTGATTTTTTCCCCAATGCTTCTTAAATGATTATGGCTGACCTCTGGATTTAGATGACTTTAGCAGACCATACAACTAGTAGAGGACAAAGCTCAAGTTGCTCGTTTTTGTTTGTCACATGCTTTGCTGTTGAGCATGTATACACTAGTAGCTTTACATCTTAACATTTAGCAAAAATAGCCCTCTGCCCCAACCTCCTTTGTGTGGCACTCTTGCCCTTCTTTATATTATATTAAGTGGCATATTAGTTTGAAACATATTGTGCATATGGATGGACAGAGTTTAGGTGGATTATGCTGAAGAAGTGGTTTGAGATGTTTCAATGTATATTTTTAATCAAGTAATCAGTCAATTGGCTGAAAATTACTCAACAACTATTTTAAAACTCAATTCATAATTTAAGTCATTTTCAAGCAAAAATATCAGACATCCAGCACAGCTCAAATGTAAGGCAACTTTGCTCTGTTTTATATTGTTGTAAATTAAATATCATTGGGATTTGAACTGTTTGTTTAACAAAAAACTACATTGGAAGATGTCACCTTGGACGGTAAAGGGAATTTTTTCACTATTTTCTGATATTTCATAGACTAAATGTATCTATTCAACATTTACATAATTGGCAGATTAAACGATAATGCAAGTTACTCTTAGTTAATTATACTTTTTTCCTCCCACAAAAACTGGCCATTACAACTGACAGAAGTCAAGATGACCAAGGCTGCTGTACTCTACCCAGGAGGAAACTACATTAGAAACCTTTCAAGCCTACAAGGAGCGAATGTCTAATAAACAGAAGACTATTGAATAAAAAATTTGGTTTAAAATAGTTAGAGAAAAAAATTCCAAACCAGGCAGTAAATTGCAAATATGCATATCCTAATCTTAGCCAAACTCCGTTAGCAAAAGCAGATGGTAATTATAAGACTTACACTGCAGTTGACTGACAACTTGGCTCTGTTAGTCTCCACACTAGATGCGATTGAAGTCCTCAGTATGTTTAAAACATGTTCTCACTTAGACTGACAGGCAACCAGCTGGCTGCATCTCTCCAAACAAATGTTCTCCTCACAAACGAGGTTTATAACTCTACACAGATTTAATTATTGATATGACCAGTTGAAGCAGATGAATGATCAACGCTGTGTCCACTTGGACAAAAGCACATTTACAAAGAAATGACATGCCAGCGGAGGAAGCTCTAAACTGCGACACATGCCTCACTGACCGGTGACGACATTACAATACTGTGTAGTTTCTGGTGTCCTGCTGTTTTCTCAATGTTGCTTTTGTGTAGTTTGCTGTCTTTTGGATCTATTACAGGAACAATGACATGTTGGATTCAAAGATGAAATCTTCAGCAAACAGTCAGCAAACATGAGTCATAATGCTTTCCTAAGATACAACAAAACTGTTTCATGAAACTCAACATTAAAATAGAGATTTTCATGCTGGATGTATAGATCATTGAACCAAATTTTCTCAGAATCTACCAGTGACCATGAAATATTTATTTAACTGGATATACAGGGAAGACATAAGCGGAACTTTACAGCCAAAAGCAAATTATCCTCATAGCCTCCTCACCCTCACCTTTTAGTTCTCTATTATAGTTTTAAATGTTCCAATTTTCCTTTATCTGTTGAAATGCCCACCCCTTTAGCCTACTCTCTTGTTGATTAGCTGTGAAGTACCTGAATAATATTCCAGCCCTTTGGGTCAGAAATGGATGTGCATTTGGACTTAATACCTACAGAGAGTCTAATTATGTATGTTGTCTGCATAGAGCCTGCAATGACACTTCAAGTTCATGATTTTCTTGGAGGAAGGCAAAAAACATTATTGTTTACTCTGAATCAGAAAATAAAATTATTTTGATGACTATCAGCCCACGCTCACATCTTGCTAATTGCCCGTGAAGTCATTTCCATAAATAATAGCTCCTGTTTATTACAGAGGCCCCATCTGTCACACAAGAGTAATCAAATGAGCACATTGACTTTGACTAATAGCACGTATGGGCTTATATTGGAATACTCAACCAAAAAACAAATTAAGCGAAATTCTAGAGCTCATAACGCTCCTTTAGGTAAGGTAAAATATTCCCTTTAGCCCAGGCTCATTTTAAACATCAAGGTAAAGAACATGATTTTTAGCCAATTTATCATATTCATGTTACTTAGAGAATGAAGTCTACTTTTCTAGAGCTATCATCATGTCAAAATGGTTACTTGTCTGGCGAAACATCACAATATCCACAGAATGGATTGTAACAAAATGTTGATAAGACTTTCATGGTTCACAGAGGACATATGATAATGTCATAAGTGTTCCCCTGACTTTTCCTCTAGTTCGTCCACATGTTTTGCATAAAATGTCTAACTACTGTGTAACTACTAGATGGATTGTCATAAAATTTGGTACAGACATGTATGTTCCCCTCGGGATGAATTGTAAAAACCTAAGTGATAAGTTAACTTTTCATCTAGCACCATCATCAGGTCAAAGTAGGGATGCAGCGATTACCAGATTTCACTATTAACCACGCTTTAAAACATAACGGTTAATTAATTGTAAAGGCTCCGCTACATCGAGTGTTTCTGTTGCACAAAAGTGTTGCAACTTGCACAAAACGAAAACAAAGTTAAACGAGCAGTGCATCGGCTTAAAGTGTCAAGCTAATCAGAGGTTTCTGTACACTGGCTTAACTATGGCAGAGGGACCAAAGTGTGAAACTTTATTTCCGTCAAAGAAATATCTGAAGTCAGCAGTGGAGAATTTCGGGTACACCAAGACTGACCAGGGCGTTAGTAGAGACGACGGATCACCTGTTCAAAAACCATTAAAAGGTTGCTGCTACAGAAGCAAATAACATCAAACTTGATGCAGCAAATATGGGATCACCACTGAGTACAGCCTCACAGAGCACTAGCATGGCTGCAGACTCTTGACTATAATTAGGCTTATTTAAATGCGTTCATTGTGTTGCTGTATGTTTCCAGTCTACAGTTTAATACTGATTAATTTTAAAATGTAGGAAATTTGACCGTTTTGATCTGTAATGAAATTAAGCAATTGTAAAATCAACAAACACCATAATTTCCACACTACTGCTGTCATCACTCAGTTTAAAGTGCTTCCACACAGCTGAGGGCTTCATTTCGTTTTCCCTTTGATGTGAACTGGAGTGTTGGCGGAGTTCAGGCACGGGGGGAAAAACCCCTCAATAATCGAATCTCATAAATGAAAATCAAATGTGTACCCAATGGTCGAATATTCGAATATTCGGGTCCAGCCCTAATCAGCTTATTAACTTTATTAACTTATTAACTAAGCTTATTATTCCATGATTAACTTGATGACATGCAAAAATTAACCATATCAGCCAGGTTAAAGTGCTCTATGCAAGCCGGTGTTTGTACTAAAGATCACCTGTGAGGGAAGAACCTCCACACTGTAAAAACGCTGTACAATCGCAAGTACACAGAGTGTTTCTGTAGTTCCCACAACTCCAGCAGCAGATTGTGTCAAGTCAGTTTCAGGTTTCATCTCATATGAATAATTTAACCTAATAAACGTAATATGTTTGAACCAGGACCGCCCTGAGAAATTATCTAGTTTAACTAGTATGATTAACTAACTAATTAGACACACAGACCCAAACTGACAAAGCAAGGCAGGATGTTAAGATAAATATACCAATATTCTGCAGGTGTCTCATATCGAAATAAAACTGCACATTAGAAAGGTAGAACACTGTCATGTACATAAACCACCTCTAAGTATTAGCACAGTGGTTCCCAAAATACTGTTTCTAGGATGGCTTTATCTGGACAGTCTGAAATGATATTTAACAGAGTCAATTAAGCAATTATATGCTCCATTTGACTGCTGACCATAATGTCGACCACTGTTTTCTGCTTCAGTACCCGCTGTGTCTCTGTAATCTTTATAGAGTGTTTGATTTAATATTGGTGTACCAGCAAATGACTGTTCTTAATATTGCAGACTCCAATAAACGTTCAAATAGACTGTTCTCAACTTGAACTTATTCAGACTGAAGAAAACATTTTAAATGGAAGAAGAAAAAGAAAAATCTTAAGAATGACTGAAAATATAAGTACTGTGATTACATAACTGATTAAAAATTAAATTCACTGTTCTGTTTACAATAACCCTTGATGTTACCCTCATATTAAGTAGAATTAAAAATTCCTGCATCCAATTGATAGACACAAGTGTCAGTGGTTTGCGAGTCCCTTGTTAACATTTCAGGATGTCTATTTACAGCTGAGCTTCTATGCCTTGATAATTGATTTCTAGCTTGGATTTTCAGATAGACTCTTGACTATTGTAGTATCATCTTGTGGTCATGGTTCCACGTTTGACATGCAGAGGAGTGGGGGTTATGTGCCTTTTCTGTATGTGTTTGCTAAAAGCACCATATTGTACAGGTATTATTTATATTATGTATAATATAGAGGGTATGCGTTGATGTCACTTCCCCTTCCGGAACACACTGGACTGAGTGGCAAAACCTCTGTTACCATGGCAAAGGCAGTCGGACTTGACAGTGATCCTTACTGCTTACCAAAGAACCAGTGGTCCAGGTCTTTCCCATTTTAGATGTGTTGTTTGTGTTTTAGCCGATTCAAGCTAACACTGCTGCTTGTCTTTCTGCCACTCAGTGAGCGTATCTGCATTCTGTGACATCATGCGCATACCCTCTATATTATAACGATATGAATTGGATTGTATGTGTGTGTAGATATTAATTTGGCCAAATACAGTGTTTACATGTGGGTAGTGACCTCTACCACTGATGGTGTAGTCAACCCTAATTAGTGCTAGGAGAGTACTTAATGGGTGGTTGGGCTAAGTGTTAGTTGGCTGTTGTGCTTATGTCACTTTGTTGCACATGGTACTTCAGGAAATGCCCACACCAGGGCAGATCTCTCCCTGAGCCTCCTCACTCATCCACATTTAAAGGCCATCTTCACACTCACCATGTACGTTACAGTATAATGTGCACACTTTTGTTGCTGGTGGGGTTTCATGACACTGTTAGCTGCCTAATTGAGCTTAAGACACATGACATGAGTCTTTTACTTTTGATGAAATGCTGCCTTGGGCTGAGAGACACTTAATTATATCTGGATAAACAAATCAAATTCTAATGCTGTTCCCTGATGATAAGCACTTCGAAATTTATCAACTGAAGTGTTTCACAGAGTGACAACAGGTATGAGAATCTGTGATTGTTAGTCAGTTACATAGCAAGTAGCTCCTAGGCACGGTTGGCTTCACCTGCAGTGTATCTTAAAGTCGGTTTAACTGTATGTCATTTTAAGTGATGGATAATTATTTTTCAGATTCCTATCAATCATGTGGGTCTGAAGTACAGTGTTGAGATGTGCATGCATGCGGAGGTGGAAATTAACTTTTTGGCTCGCCTGCCAATGGAACTGGTAAATGAAAAAAATCCACCAGCCAAGCATATTTTTTAGGCCAAAATAATAACTTGCCTTTTTATGTCACATAAACATATAGAGATAATAAGGTAGTCTATAAAAACAAACTTATAGAAGACACCAGACTGAAATTTGAAGCAAAATCATTTATTGCTATTAAATGTACTTAAGACATAACAGTAAATTGTTTTATAAACTTACAAGATGCTTATTAAACCTTCTCATTAATAAAACATTTTTAGGCTCTGCTTCAGCCTCATTTTTGCCCCCCACTATATTCATTAAACTTTCATATAAAGAGTATCACTTAAGGTCAAGTCAAGTCAGCTTTATTTATATAGCACATTTAAAGACAACAGGAGTTGACCCAAAGTGCTTTCCAAGAACACAATACACCCAATACAAGAATAAATGAACAAAAGAACAAAGAGTATATGTCATTGTGTGTCCAACTACACAATGAAACACTAGTGCACCAATACACATTAATAAAAGGAATATGGAGAACCGGTAGAGATAAAATTCAAAGACGCTAAAAGGAAGTAAGTAAGAACAACGTCAAATTAAAATGGATTAAAATAAATAAACAAAATAAGGGACAGGATCAGGTAAAAGTCAGAGAAAAAAAGGTAGGTCTTTAAATTAGATTTGAAGTTCTCAATGTTGGGGCTGGACTTGATGTTAGATGGAAGACTTCCAAAGCCTGGGGGCAGCAACAGAAAAGGTCCGGTCACCTTTAGTTGTAAGGCGTGAGAAGGGGACTAAGAGGAGTTGTTGTGAAGATGACCTGAGCGACCTACGCACAGAATATGGAATTAGCATATCAGTAATGTATTGTGGGGCTAAGCCATTAAGGGCTTTAAAAACATTTTAAAATCTATTCTGTATTTTACCGGTAACCAGTGCAAGTGAGACAAGACCGGAGTTATGTGTTGTCTTTTCTTTGTTCCAGTCAAAAATCTGCCAGCTGCATTTTGAACCATTTGTAGTCGGGAAAGTGTTGAATGGGTCAGCCCCATATATAGGACATTACAGTAGTCCAGCCGTGAGGTGATAAGCGCATGTATAACTGTTTCCAGGTCTCTATGGGATAAAAATGGCTTCAATTTGGCTATGGTTCTAAGCTGATAAAAACTGCCCTTCACGACAGTACTGATTTGCTTGTTAAAATTTGAAGACATATCCATAAAAAACACCTAAATTCTTCACTACATTGTGCAAGTTTGTAGTCAGGGGACCAAGTGAGTTACTTAAGCTAATGACAGAGCTTTCAGGGCCAAATAGAATTAACTCAGTGTTATTTTCATTTAGTTGAAGTTCCTCACCATCCAGCCTTTGATATCAGTCAGACAGTTAAAGAGGTTTTTCAGGGAGTGAGTGCTTCCAGGTGTAACTGGTATGTAGAACTGTGTATCATCTGCGTAACAATGATACAAAATACTGTACTTCTGAAAATAGTACCAAGAGGAAGCATGTATAGTGAAAATAGGAGAGGGCCTAAAATTGAGCCTTGAGGGATGCCGCATTTAAAGGTAGCAGGAGATGATGAACAATTTCCTATTCTAACAGTAAACATTCTTTCTTTTAGGTTGGATGTAAACCATTGTAACACCGTGCCGTGTAGACAGACTTTTTCCTCCAGGTGTTTTAATAGAATCGCATGGTCAATTGTGTTGAAGGCTGCGCTAAGATCAAAAAGGACTAAAAAAGCACTAGAGCCAGAGTCGACAGAGAGAAGGATGTCATTTTGTACCTTTAGCAGGGCGGATTCATTGCTCTGAAGTACTCTAAAACCTGATTTGAATTTGTCGCAGATGTTAAATGTGTTCAAGTAGGAGGAGAAAAGACAACTTTTTCTAAAATCTTGGAGAAATAAATGGTAGTTTGGAGATGGGCCTATAGTTGTGATCACTGGAGTCAATTGCTGGGTTTCTTTAAAAGGGGTTGCACAATTGCATGTTTAAAACTGGAGGGGACAATGCCATTGCTTAACAAACTGTTTATTATTGGCAGAATAAGAGGGCAAATAGTGTTGAAGACTTCCTTAAATAAGCGTGATGGAATAATGTCTATGGGACAGTAGGTAGATTTAAATACATGACCACCTCCAGCAGCTGGGAGGATGGCACTGTTTGAAACTTCTGAAGGCAGCTAGTGGGATGATTGGTTTCTACGGGCACTGAGCTTGAGGGTTAGATGTGAAATCTAAGGTTGTCAATTTTGTAAATAAAAAAGTTCCTAAACTTCTCAGTTTTCAGTAGAAGGAGCAAAGGTAGCAGCAACGGATGGAGTTAGGAAGGAGTTGATAGTTTTGAACAGTATTAGAAATTAGGTTTATGGGCATTATTGTTAATTAGTTCAGCATACTATTGTACTTTAGCTGACTTAACAGCACTTTGGTAATGGTTTAAGCAGTCTCTTTAACCTGAAGTCTTTTTTCCATTTGCACTCTGCCCTTCTACAATCTTGTCTAAAAGCGCAAGTTGAATCATTTAGCCATGGGGTACATTTTTTTGTTTTAATGGAGCTACACATTCCAGTGTGTCAGAGCAGGATGAGGTGAAGAGAGTGACTAGTTCCTCAGTGTCAGCATTTGAAGATATGGCATCAGAGATCTGAGGTAAATAAGTGTGCATGAAGATGTTGGAGAAGTGTGCAGCTGTGGCTGGGTTAATAGATCGGCCAAAGAAAAGGGGGCTGGAAAGGGGTGGGAAGGGGACATGCTAAAGTGGAATTGAACTTTACCACGAGATTTTCAAAGACACCAGTAGCAGTAATTTCAACTTTGGAGACCGAAAATACAAGATCAAGTGTGTGACCCTTCTGATGAGTTGGACCTGATACAGATTGTTAGACCGAAAGAATCAGCGAGAAGATCGAGAAGTAAAAACTCTGTGACCTTCGGTTTCAATGGGCAGCAAATATGAATATTAAAATCCCCTATGATTAGCAGTTTGTCAGAGCGGGAATCCATAAATGTCAAAAGATCAGAAAACTCTAAGGAAAATACTGTTAGTTTTAGGAGGCCTATACACCAGTGTGTATAGGATTGGGGCAGTGATGTTAATATTTAAAAGTTGCACCTCAAAGGTAGAGTATACATCTACAGGCATAAGTCTGCATTTAAAACAATTTTTAAAAACAGTGACTAAGCCACCTCCTCAACCAGTGGTGGGGAGTTTAGAAAGCTACACTGGGGAGGACAGAGATCTCCAAGGGAGGTGAGATCACCGACATTTGGCCAAGTCTCTGTTACAAACAAAAAATCCAAATACTGAGATGTAAAATAATTATTTAAAATAAAGGTCTTATTTGATAGAGACAGAGCGTTTAATAAGGCAAATTTGACATAACGGTCCGGTATTTGCTGTGCACCCCACTCTGACAACGTATCACCACAATGATTCAATGGAAGGAGGTTTTTGACATTTACTCCGTTAGGCCTACTTGCTTTAGCAGGGATGGAGCGAGGTGACCAGTATATGGTAATATATACTATGGGAGATGTCTATGGAAGGTGATATTGCCTCCAGATATTGTGGATTTGACATTGAAGCTAGAGTAGAGGTTTTGTTCTGAATCATGATTAAATTATTAATATTTGCAGTGTTAGCATGCACGGATTCATTGTGTGATTTGGCAGGCCTATGCGATATGACAACAGGGATGTTACGACCAAGTGGGAGTATTACTGTCTAACCACAAGGGGGGGTAGGAGGCTGTGGACATCAAATGACTACCTTTAGCATGCTGGCTATGGACCAAAGAAGAGTCGGAGGGAGCAGATGGTGTAGTTAGTCAGCGTTGTTGGGATGAGAGAACTGCGTGCTGCAGATTCATAACCATTCATGGACAAAAACTGTTAGGTTTTAGTTTTACTCGCACATCATAAATAATTTTTCTGGTTCGCCGTGCACGACGACGCTGAAGTTAGCTTCCGATTCGCAGCTTCCGATTCGAAAGTTAAGGGAAAAGTTAAGGGGACTTAAGTGAAAGTTTACTTAATGTCGTTGAGCGACCGAATCTCCGTTTTTTGCACTTCTTACTGCTGTGAATGCTGTTACGCATTTTAGGCAAAGCCTTAATGCTGTCTGAAACGCTTTTTAGATTTGAAAAAACTTTATTTTATTTTTGAAAATGACAAAAGGGTGATTTCACTGCTAATGTGGTCTACATGTCAAAAAAGCAGTGAAATCGCCCTTTAGAGCATTTTCACAAATTGAATAAAAGGTTCCACAAATCTGAAACTATGTTTGATTGAAACTTTAGCCTCTCTGGGACAATCTAGTCCAGATTTGAGATCTCTAGGTATAGTGGTTTTGGATCTGGACCTGGTCTAATGTGG
>JAPMOB010227047.1:2788-40194 GCA_029875015.1 Lepomis gibbosus
CACACACACATTAAAATCATGCTATAAAATTATTATGTTAATACTCGTAGCACACGTAAGGATACATTGCCTTTAAATTCACATCACTTATAATACTAAAGGGAAATATGTGGCACATCGTGCTGCAACAGAAACTGGGACTAGTAATATCGATCATTACCTTGTGCCTTGATAAAGATAGATGGTGTAGTAGCAGTTCAGCTGGATTTTCTGGCTGTATCCAGCAATTTCTTCGCTGTCAAAGTCATCTCTCTCTTCCACATCAATTGAGTCTTGGAAGGACGAGGTCTGGGAGGTAAACATGATCCTAACGCTACCTTCCGCTGCACGCAGAAAGCTAGCAGCCGGATAAAGTGACAGACAACAAAGACGTGTTTCTACTGTTTAGCTGTGCTGTGTTGGTAGATCGGTGTTGTGTGGTTGATATTTAAATGGTAAAAGTGCACATGCACCAGCTCCACCAGGGCAAAAGGTATCGTGTATGTGCATTGTGCGCATGCGTATCCTCAACCGTCATCTGTGTGCGTTCTCAATAATGTCCGACTATGATTTTCATTTTTTATGTCGGTTCCCGGTTCATTCCAAATGAATTTCATATGACAATTTTACATACTATCCCTCTAATACAATATTAAACAAATTTAAAATATCTTTCCCCCCTTATGTTCTTTCTGTAAACAAAACCATTATTTATCTTTTCTTTAATTGTACTTATTCTCAAGAATTCGTATATGTTGCTCTATTGATTTTTCAAAGTGTTAACACATTAACACCCATTATTGTTTCTTGTTTCTTAATTGTAAAACTGACTCTAAAACAACCGTGTCTTGTTGGCACATTTCACATCCATTAGGCAAGAACGATTCAAACCCCTCCAGATTTAATTTGTTTTATATTGAATTACAATATATCTTCGACTCTGTCTATTTTAATTATTATTAAAAGTATCATTAAACAAATAAGCAAGCCATACCTCTCTCATAATTGGAAAATTACTCAGTAAAAACTCAATTTATAGACTATGTACAAATTTATCCCCCTCATAAAATGTGTTTTCTGCTCCTTTTGTTTTATTCTTTTGTATATTTATTTTATTTGTCCTGGACTAATGTGTCTTCAGATTTATATATCATTTTCTCGTGTAGTGAAACAAACAGCAGAGTTGGACCACCAGAGGGCGCGTTGAGGCCGCAGAGTCTGGTCCGGTGCTGGAGACACGACGCCATCTTCAGTTGCTTCACTTCCGTTCTGCTCAGTCTGTGGTTCTGCTGTTTTGTTTTACTGGATGAGCAGACAGTGATCTGTCAGTACAGCAGTTATGGGAAGAAAGAAGAAAAAGCAAATGAAGCCTTGGTGCTGGTATCCTTTTCCACATGTTACATTTCGTTTCATAAGGTTATCTGTTGCAGCAGCGCTGTCCTCTGTTTACTCGGCTAGCTTATAATGATGTGTGTTACTGTTACATTAACGTTAGCAGGCTCGCAATATCTATGTTAGTCAGAAATAGTTGCTTTAGTTAAACGACCAGCTCCGAAGAAATACTATGACAGGATTTGAAATACAGGCGACGTTGCTCTTTGATATCCTGTGATGTGTTGTTATTAGCAAAGTGTCCTGCTGCAAAGCTATTATTACATTAACGTTACATTACATTAGCATTACAGCGAGTTTCCTAAACCGTAACGTCAGGTACTGTAACAGAGACTTTGATGATGAAAAGATACTCATTCAGCATCAGAAGGCCAAACATTTCAAGTGCCACATCTGTCATAAAAAGCTGTACACGGGCCCTGGGCTTGCAATCCACTGCATGCAGGTGAGGAAACACTAAAGCGAACCATCTTCATTAAATCAAACTAAATGACTTGTTTCTATATAAAGAAACACACCTCACTGTGTCACTTCTGCCACAGGTACACAAAGAGACCATTGATGGGGTTCCTAATGCAATTCCTGGAAGAACAGATATTGAGCTGGAAATATATGGCATGGAGGGTATTCCTGAAAAAGACATGGAAGAGAGAAGAAGAGTGCTAGAACAAAAGAACCAAGGTAATGACACCAAAACACCTTAATGTACTGGTCCGTTCTAGAGACTCATTATACTGCTATTATACGGTGGATGGCAGCTTCTGTGTGCAGGTTGTTTTCAGGTCATGTTTTTGTTTGTAAACTCAGTTTTCTGCTGTGATGTAACTTGTATAATTAGTCAGTTTCATACTTTTACATGTCTTTTGTTAAGCACCTAGTCACCAAAGCAAATTCCTTGTAAGTGTGAAAACTTTAGAATAAAGCTGTTTCTGATTCTGATTCTGTATTCAGAGACTCAAAAGAAGAAGCAGAACCAGGATGACTCTGATGAGTATGATGACGATGACGAGCCTGGTCCCTCCTTCCAGCAGCCTGCCGTAGGCCAGCCCCAGGCTGGGTACATACCCCCTATGACCCAGCACGGCATGCCTCCTGGCTCTGGTGCTCCAGGGATACCACCGGGCAGCTACTCAGGTGGCAAGCAGTGACTTTACTTGAGCCAAATATTGAGCTAAAACTGAATAACACTGTATTGGTGTCAAGCTGTTTACAAAGATTATACAGCGATTGTTTTCATATTCATGGTCATGCTACTCAACAGAAGCGGGCCCCCATATCTTTAGAACCTCAGTTTTTGTCCTGTATTTAACCTCAAACCCGTTGCTTACACGGTTTACGTGCTATAATTTTCATAGCTGCTCTGCTTCAGGCTATTCTTTTTACAGCTGTACATGAGACTTAATACAGAGAATAGATGTTTTTTTTAGCACATTGATTGCACAGTGTGTTGCTGCATGTGGTGTGATAGATTAAATAATATAAAATCTAAATATATAAATTTAGGCACTGTTTATATCATTTTAAGTAGGAATCCTAATGTCAAAAGAAGCATAATACGTAACATAAATTACATACACTGTTTTTTTTACTGGTAACACACTTTGGTTTGTAAAAATAAATCTCTTTGTTTTAGGAATTCCCCCAATGATGCCAGGAGTGCCTCCAATGATGCCAGGAATGCCCCCTGTACTGCCAGGAATGCCTCCAGGGTAAATGATCTGGATTGTTAATCAAGACTGTCATTTTGTTTTTTAGTCCTATCCCCATTATATCTTGAACATAGATATTTTTCCACATGCATTTAGGATGATACCAATGGGTGGGATGATGCCTCCAGGTCCAGGGATGCCTCCAATGATGCCAGGTGTGCCACCAGGTAAATGCCCTGCCAGCGTACGCCTTCAGAATGCACTTACCTCCATATCAATGCCTTGATGTGAATTATTAATTGACAGTTGTTTAAAATATGTTTTATCACTGCTGTGGTGAGGCATTTACAGTTTGCCTTCTAAAATGAACTTGTTCTGCTTGTATCAGGCATGCCTCCTCCTGTGGGCCACCGTCCAGGCATCACGCACATGGCTCAGGTCCCCCCTGCAGCAAACATGCTGACTAGGCCTGCTGTTCCTGCTGCCACAGCCCCTTCAGCCCAGCCTGATGTCACTAAGCCTCTTTTCCCCATTGCTGGACAGGTATAATCTTTGTGACACCGTTTACCACTTTTTGTTTCAGCACTCTGACGTGGCCTTCTCCTGTTGAGGGATGTTTGAGTAGCTCGATGTGCTCACACAGGTTGATTTCTAAGGAGACTTTATCCAGCAATGCCTTTGAGTGAAGAGTTTATTTACACCTCCTATTCTGTACTGTTTTCCTGTGCTACAGATGGGCAGTCGCGTTGCAAGTACAAGTGCAGGCTCATCAAGTGCAGACTCTCAGTCTGTCGCATCACAAGTACGCAGCTGTCTGCCAGTTCTACTCTAACGACCTGCAGCTTTACAATTGGCATGCACACAATTGTGTATAGCTTGCCTGTGGTGCGCTTCGGCTATTTTATTTGCCAAATCTATTTTAGCAATAGATGATGAAATCAAACCTTTTATGTGGTTAGAAAATACTTTAAAATATTTTGTAATTCCTAGCAACGTGCCTTTGTTTGCTTTTTCCTTTTGCTACAAATCTGCATTTATAGAATACTACAAAAAATATCTGCTTCATGACCTCAACAAGATAAAAAATGAGTTATGCAGATTTGTAAAGTGGGCTTCTTATTTCTGAACTGCTGTAGGGCAATGTAACACAGCATGCTGTTTTGGATTTATTTTCTTGCAGGGTTGATGAAATAGGTTTTTACTTTAGTCATACGTTATAGGGTTACGCTCCCATGATATACAAATTTGCAGAGCACGGCACAATTAAAGCCTGATGTGCCGTGACACGGGTGTAGTTCCACTTGGGATGCGAGTGACACGTCCCCCTTATTTTCAGAGTTTTACTGCGATTTACTCACTAAAATCTCTCTGAACACCATCTTCAAACTGTCTAATCCAGATGAGAAAAGAGAGATTATAGAGAGTTTGTAAAATAAAAACTAGCATGTTTAGTCATTTTCAGTTGTTACCATGTGTGCAATGCACACTAATTAGCTTTACTAGAAGACCTTTTTTTTTTAGCCCTGGGTTTCACCTCCCATTCTGCTCTACCTTTTGATTGGCGGTTACACTTGCAGCCACTACTTAGGGCAGTAAAAATTGGTTGTCTCTTTCTACAGTAAAAAATGCATTCTGGACTGCTCATTTTTCAATATTTGAACCCCGCAAATTAAGAGACTTCCTGTTTAATATTGCAGTATCTCAGCACGTTTGGGTCAAGTGAGAATGTTATTCTGATTTTGGTGAACTGACCCTGTAAAGAAAGTGACTTGGGCAATGCAAATATTAAGAGAAAGATGAACTTTAAGTTAAATTATTAGACTAAATATCAACTTCAATAATGGGAGTAACCTCAAAGTATGACTAAAAGTGTCCGCCCTGAGAAATTTACTTGCCTTTCAGCTGAGTCTCTCTAATTTGTTCCTCTGTTCCTCCCTCAGAGTCAGCAGCCAATGTCAGGGTCCCCCCACCCTCCCCCCTCTACCTCCTCTGATCCCTCAAAGCCCACATTCCCAGCCTACACTCAATCCACCGTAGCTGTGGCCAGCCCCAACTCTGGCAGCAGTACAGTCTCCAAACCTCCCTCTACTGTGACCAGTAAGCCCGCCACCCTCACCACCACCAGTGCAACCAGTAAGTTGATCCACCCAGATGAGGATATCTCACTGGTAAGTAGTCCAGCCGCACCTGTCCTCTCTTTATAGTTTTTACAGTAAGTAGCATTTTTAATAAAAATCGTTAATAATTAGTAAGTCAATAAGTGGCTTTTCTTTAATGAAAGTGATGTATTAATGTTCTTTTATCATTTCTACTGGTTGAGCTACAGAATTTCTGTGTCAAATAATTCCTCCTCCTTGTTTGCTTTGTGTGTCCTGTAGGAAGAGTTGCGGGCTCAGTTGCCCAGATACCAGCGCAATATTCCCCGCCAAGCCCAGACCACTGGTGCTGTCGCGTCAGTGGGTCCTGTGGGTGGCTTGATGGCTCCTCAACAGGCCGGCATGAGGCATCCCGTACCTGGTATATAGCGCCTGCCTCTAGCTCAGATAAAATCTTTAAATTTTATGCATGGTCTGTTAACCAGAGCTGTTTGTTGATGGCCTCACATCAGCCAAAGTGTTGTTCAATGTAATTAAACCTACATTTAATGGATATGGTGTTATATTGTCAGCATAGAAAGTACTTTAATCTTAACACAACCAGCTAGCATGTGAGTCTTTCCCATCCCTGCCTTCCATCCCGTATGACATGAAAGTACAGCCTCACAGAGGCACGGCTGTGGACTCTTGTTATAAAGTAAATTGTTATTTGCTACTGATTTTTGAATAAAAAGCCTACAAACCTGTGTTCTTGCAGGGCAGTATGGTGGTCCACCCCAGGGGATGCCAGGCTACATGCCAGGAGGGATGCCTCCATACGGACAGGCCCCTCCTGTGGTTCCCCCAGGCTACCAGGGAGCTCCTCCACGGCCACCCATGGGTATGAGACCTCCTGTCATGTCTCCTGGAGGTCGCTACTGAAGCCTGCCTTCCTCTCTTCAGTAGGTTTGGACACTCAACCCTTTTCTAATGTCCTCAGCTGCTAGTAGACACACCAGTATTGGTATGCTAGTACCACGACATACTGTTTATTCTACTACTGAGCTATGAGGAAGAGACACTGAATAAACAACAGAAAAAGAGCTATAGAAGCATCTCAGAGCGCATGGGAAATATTTACACTGTACCTAACCAAGACTATGAACTGTTGTTTCAAACCATCTCTGTTCTGTGGCTTTTTTTCCTTCTCATGTTTCATTTAGGTGTATAGAAGTGTAGTAGATATGGTTCGTAGTGTTGTGAAGGCGCTGGAGTTACATGGGCAGTACACACCCTTAATCAAGGCAAGTTTTATGTAAATACATTTCTGTTCTAAGCTAAACAGTGAGGCCTTCACAGCACGTAGTGCTGTTGGACTGAGTGTCCCCAACATTGTTTGGTGAGGGCTTCAAACAACTGTTTATGCATTCATTCTGTTTTATGTTCATAGTTTTAATGAGGAACTACTCCCTTAACCTTAAATAGCCGAAGTACTAAATGAAATGGTATATGTATTGTTGTAAAACTGTATTGTAATAAAATGTGGCAAAAATGTAAGACTCTTCTTTGCGGGATGTTAGTGGGAAAAGAGACGTCACAACAGGTTTGTACTCCAGTTATAACTACATGCTCTTTGTGCTTTTGTTGATCTTGAAGATGAACAATATTAGCAGAAATGTGCATCTATGCTTTTAGTTGTTTGTTGAGTTAAAATTAAAAATGTTGGTAACTGTTTTCTTTTGGCTATAGGCAGTATATATATTTTTTTTATTGATGCGCTGTACATGGCACAGGCAGACTGTCCACTGAGTGCATTGTACTGCTGCATTACTTCCCGGGTCGCTGGTGGCTGCAGTGCTAAAACCCAGATTTCTCTTCTCCCTGTAGCAATGCCATGGGGGACTGGCTGAGGCCCTGTCTCAGTGTAGCCCTGTTTCAGCCTGAGGCAAGTCTCACCATTTTCTGTCTTTTTATTCATTACCAGGGGCCCTCACAGCTTACACGCTGTTGGATCTCAATGTCCCCAAACTTGCAGCAAGTTTGGTGAAGGCCCTTGTTTGTGTTGCGTTTAGGAACCTTTTTTTTCAGGCATGTTAGCTCATGTGAATTATATTCTTTATTGTTAAGCTCTTATGTGCTATTGAACCTGTGTCCTCCATTGGTGATTGGTGAGCGCATCAGGAAGCTCTGTTTTAATTTAATAACTTTATACTGAAAGTATAGAGCTATTAAATAAAACTGTATTCCTTTAGAAGCTTGTGATATAAACTAGTCCTACAGACCACAGCACTTTATTGTCTGAAACACTGATTGCTTGGTCAGAAGTAAAATCATTTGTTAACACCCCCACATACAGACACCATTAACTGTCACCTGCAGCCATGTGTACGTTAAATGTTTGTTGGGAGGTTTGTGATGAACAAATGACTTTTCAATTGCTTGTAAAATTACCACTTAATCCTGTTTGTTTCATCAGCTTTCCTCCTTGATCATTTGAATTTAACTACTTACATGAAGGAGAATCTCTACCAGTAACAGGTCAGTTAAAGCTGTAAGTACCACTGCTGTAATTTAAATTTCCGTCGGCCTGTGTTCTGTGTGCACACATAATGAGATCTTAATGTCTGTCACCTGGAGGTCTTTTCTCTACAACAACCATTCTTAAGCATTTTACACTAATGGCAGCCAATCATTCAGTATGATCTTGAGGAATAACTCTAATAAATTATAGTTAGTACTTGAGTGTGCAACACATTTTTCCCCCCACTAGTTCTGCTTCATGTGATCAGCATCAGATCAAGATTATTCACATCAAAAACAAACCTAATCATTTAATGCTTTACACAAAGAAACAGAGTCTACACTGGTAAGTATGGGCTCGTTAGCGCCTCTGTTAAATATGCTAATCCACTTAATATTCTACATTTTGTTGCTTAAACTCTTCTGTGTAAGAAAATAAAAAAACAAGATGAAACTCATTTATTAGGACACAAAAAACTTTGCCCAGAAAGCTTTTTTCTTCTACTTGTACTTATTTCATACTTCTGTCTGAAAATGTGGTACTGGGAGGCTTAGAAGTATTTGAAGGGAGATTTTTCTGCTCGGAGTCAAAAACTGAAGCTTAATCATAAATATTTGTTTTAGATCTGTACCTTAAAGGACTTTATATGATTTTATTTGTGATTTCTGTGCCAAAGAGTGAATGTTTACTGTTTTTCCTTAAATAAATCAGTTTGTAAATGCTAATGTGTCTTTTTGATGTATCTCCTTTACATTGTCTAAAAGTTCTGGTAGTGAGATGAGACATTCAAGTTTCAAAATCCTCTGTAGTTGGTTTTATTTATAATGCTCCAAATTAGTGGAAGGCAGTCTCCCGAAGTTCAGTAGTTGACCTGATCATATTAGTAGTAATTCAAGAAGGAGAACTGTATGTGAAAATCATTGATGGCACTTGATGGAAGTGTTGTATTTTTCCAGAACAACTTAATTTTATCCTCATTTACAGAAATTTGGCACATCCATCATTTCACTTTTGTTCACTGGGACAATTCCCTTAGCTTCTCCATGTCATTTAATTTAATGTCCAAACCAGTATTTATGTTAACTGCTAACAGCACCATTCAAAAAAATGTGTAAATTACAGTGTAAATACACATTATGAGCTATTTATTTAAATAATATGTCCGGTTAGTGACAATTTTTTTGTTTTTTTAAGTAATTAGTTTCTTTCAGTAATACCTAGCTCAATACATCCACAAGTATTTAGCTGATTCCACAAACCTCCACAAGTCTAATTTTGACAATCGGACCCTGGCCACGTCACTGGATGTGTTGTTACATAATGGAACATTGCATATAGGAAAGTGTATATATATATAAGCTGTCTAATGGTAAATGCAAAATAAATACATTTTTGAAAGTCCACAGTCTTCTCATTAATTACCAGGGGCCCTCACAGCTTGCGCACTGTTGGATGTAAGTGTTTGTGTAGTTGCGACATGATCTTCCGGCAAGTCATCTAAATTAAATATTATTTCCCGTTGAGCTCTATGTGCGACTTAACCTGTATCCTTCCATCATTGAAAGGGGAAAAAAATCAGGACACTGTTTTCATTAATAACTTTACACTAAAAGTAAAGAGCACATCTAGCTTTCTAGATAATATGAATAGAAACAAAATACATTGAGTGCTATTATCAAATATTTACTAATTTAAAAAACAACAAACAAAATGCTTGTGAGATTAAGAGAAAGAATATGGTTTACATCAAGATTAATATGGCAGATTTTCTGCAAAACTACTGCCTCAAATGACTACCTTAAAATCTCACATTTGCAATCTCATTAAATTGTCTGCTTGTCATTATACACAAATATGAGGCAGACTGTTTACTGGTACAATTCAATTACAATTCTCAGAAGAAAAAAAAATTAAACTAAACATTTTTAAATGTAAATGCTGTGTAAATAATATATTAATACAACTACTTCCATTAGATCAGATTCTTCATCTTGTGTATCATAATTTGAGATATGAATGTGTGTCTTCACCTTCATTTTAGTACCAGTAGGTCCACAAGTTGTGTTTTTTTGAGAATCACATGCAGTAAAAGCTGTGAAACTGGATGCATCGTTCTACATACACAGTATATGTGTATATTTAAAATCTGTCTACTGGTCTGTCTAAAATATCTTTTGAGTCGCTTCCAATGCATATTTAATTTGTAGGACAAAAGAAGAAAACCCATCTTTCAATCTGTCCAGCGTTAGTCAAGCCTTTCAGAAAATCAGAATATTTATTTCTCCAGGTTTGTTTTTGTGTCCTATAGGAAGGAGGAAAGGTCTGCCTAAGTTTTTGAAGCTCAGGATTATGTATTTACCACTGCAACATAGGACTAATATTTGCATATTTACATTAAGCACATTATTCCATTACTTGGATGTCATAAGCAACCACTCCATCAAATGAAAAGCCTAAGTAGAAGGTGACAATTTCATTTCCATTTGGCAAGGACGCAGAATATCGTGGAAAGATCCTGATCTTACCATCTCTGGTTCCACCTTTCACAAACAGGTTTCCATTTTCTGTCCATCCTTCAACACGTTCCAGTAACTGCATAACTTCCTTGGTTTTCCATACTTCCCCTCCAAGCCATTTCAGATTTCTTTCACTTAGAGTGCCTTTGATATGCTTTTCGATAGCACTTCTGTGGACAATCTTGTTAAGACCTTTTGCATTTGTCAGGAAGAAGTGGGTCACAGTTTTGCTTTTCTTCTGAGAAATTTGTTGGCTTTTTTGCCAGCAAAGTCTCTGAAGTGCATCAATGGCTGATAAAAGGATCTCAGTATCAGCAGAACTGAGTTCATTGCTAGTCTTAGGCCAAAACAGAAGCGAGAGAAGGAAGAGAGCACTTGCTGTGGACATGTTTCTCCCCTTTGTAGAAAATCTCTTGCAGAGATCTTGAAGCTTTTCAAGGGAAAGGAGCTTTGAGGAGCCAGGTAGAGTACAGTTAAGAGCTATCTGGCATGTGATGAAGTTTGCGAGTTCTGTCTGGTCCAAACATTTTCTTGTCAGGTTTTCCGGGTACATGCCAATTATTTTCTCAAGTTTTTCTCCTGCCCTCTGTCGGTTCTTGTCATAAAGTAATGAGAGGATGGACATAAAATGTCCTCCTCCAAGCCTGTAGATCCTCATCTGCCTTTCGAATGGAGAAAGCTTTTCAGCTGGACCAGCCTTGTCAGTACTGTTGCTTTCAGATGCTTGTTCACTCTCATCTGGTACGTTGCAAAAAACCCCGGCATATACAGCACTCTTCCTTTTCAGCCAATTTTTAGGATTGTATACTTGTTCTGGATCCCTTGGATCAAGCTCTTCATCCTCTTCGCTAATGTCAGTGTGAAAGTAGCTGAGGTATTCAGAAATGCACTCAAGTGCATGGCTCAAGCTCTTTTGTAATCCTTTCAACTGCTGATGAAATCTCTGCCAGCGTTGTTTGACCTCTGCTGGTATGTAGTCTGTTAACAAGTACTTCATCAACTCTGATTTCCCAGTACTGTTTGAAAAAACATCTACTTCCGACAGGAATTTTAGCAGCCTGCACCCAACATCCACTTCCCCGTAGTATGAACTGTTTAGGGTGACAGTCTCTTTCTTTGGTGTTTTCTCTGAGGCCCGAAAGGCAGATATTCCTTTGAGTGCTGTGTTTATGATTTCAATTTCCAATTCAGGGGTTGGTTCTTTTTCCTCAAGGTGGTCATACAAGTGGTAAAACGACCTCTTGTAAACTTGTCCCAAGGTGTCAAGGACAAATGTGTCATATGGAAGAAGAGATTTTGCTTCCTCTGCCCATTCTAAGGACTCTTCAAATCTCAAATACGTGTAAAGCAACCGGGCAAGCTGTTGTGCCACAAATGGATCTTTTCCCAGAGCTATGTAAGCAGCTTTCATGAGATCAACAGCTTTCTGAACACCACCTATTTGGGTGCAGACATGCTCAATGAAGGGTGAAAAAGCTGTGTCTTCAAGATCTCCTCTGCTCTTTTTGTTGCGTCTGATGAAAAGAGCTTTGATGAACTTCAGGAGCTCATCTCTGTCGAATCTATGATTGATAAGTACTTTGTCGGTGATGAGATCCATGGCAATATCACTCTGAGGTGAATGTGCAGACAGCAGACTCAGAATTTCCTCTGCCACCAGTGGATGAATAATCCTTATTGATGAGATGTGTGTTGAACTTTCTTTGAGGTGGATGAAAATAAGCCTAGCTTCGTCACTGAGAAGATCCTCAAATGCATGGTACCGAGCTCTACCCACATGGGTAGCGGCTATGCCAAGAGATGCCTCGCAGTGCGAGACAGATATGTATGAGTCTTTAACATAGCAGTTCAAGAGAGCCACAAATCTGATGAGGCGAGTGATAGGTGAAGAATAATCAATCTTACTTAGAATGTTTTTCACAAAATCTGCTATGTAACTTGGCTGAAACTCTTTACTCATCAGCACAAAAGTGAGGATGAATTCTGGCTGAAACAGCAGTTTCAGTTGCTCCAACTTTTTTGAGAATAAAGGCTTCTCTGCTTTTGTGAGCTTATGTGTGACTGATACTGTTTGAGATGGTGATGCTCTGCACATTTTTCCTGGATCATTTGACCTGTTGCAGATGAGGAGGATAAAGCACAGCACAGAGGGACTTATTTTTTTTGTTGCAATGACATTGCCAAGCTCCCGTCTGACATCATCTATGTAATCTGCATTGCAGTCCTCCAAGAGCAAGAGCACTGGCAAACAGTTATTTTTGTCTCTCTCATCATGTTCTCTCAGTTTCACTGCATGCTCGCACACAGTTGTGATTTCCTTACATTGTTTAACAACTGCACATCGCACTTTTTTTCTCCAACTCCAGAGGATCTGTCTTACCACAGTACTTCCACCACTGCCTGGTTCATGGTATACGTTCACACTCTCAATGGGACGTTTGGCAGTGGCACGATGTGCTATCTTATCCAGGATTGTGCTTGCTGCATTATAGGCATCCCTCTTTATGATATCTCCACACTCATGTTTGTCAGAAAGCCAGAAATTGATCCAATCTATTTTTCCACCTCGATAGAAGTAGCTCTCAACTTGTTGGATTTCATCTTTACTCATGATCTCCAATTTTGTATCATCACACTGATCAACACTGATGATTTCCAAAGAATCTAGCATAGCCTCTTCAACTGACTTTAAGAAGCATAGACCTCCGCTCAAGACTGGCAATGTCTTTGTGTGTTGATTCTTTGAGAGCTGAATGCTTTGAACTGTAGCGTCCACATGACTCAGTGGCATTTCAACAATGCTTATGTCTTTGAGTGAAGACATGTCACAAGACACCTGGGCAAGACTTGACCATTTTTTGTAGTTTTCCTTTGACTCTGATATGACTACCAAAAAATCGTGTCCGTTCATCTCTGCATAGAATTCATGGAATGTCTCAACAAGTGGCTGCTCAACATCAGACATGATCAGAAAGAGGACCACAAATGAACGCCTGGGAAGGATGTCATTGCAGATGAGAGACACTGCCTTTTTCAGTTTCTTCTTTCTCGTTTTGATCCAGGTTTTTTCATCACAGGTTTCCTCTCCACCAGGGAAGTTTTTTCTTCCATTGCAGAAAATCCAGCTTGTTCTATCAAAAAGCTTCAAAGACTCAGCAAAGTCACTAGTTTTCAATCCATCATTATTTGCAAAGTCATCAAGAGAGTGAAGGTTTACGGCAACCTGCCCTTTAGATCTACTACAAAGACCAGATGTCTTTGAATCAGGGTCAAAATCAAACACACAGAATAGATTCATGTGGAACAAGAAGCTTGTGCTGTCGAGATGCTCGGGCTGAAATTTGTTGGTCACTATTATGTAAAACACAGAGTTGTCCATATGTGTTTTCCCACATGTTAAGAGGATAGAGAGTTTCCTCTTTTGATCCTCTTTACAGTCAACAGCCGTTTGACTGCTTGAAGATTCTGCCTCTTCTCTCTGTTGGTCTTTTTCTCTCAGCCGTTGAATGAATGGAACGAGGTCATCATCAGGTATGCGCGGTGTATTAGCTCCTACTCTGTAATAAGGAACTTTATCCTCACATTTGACTTTTTTGTCCTTCTCAGAGAATTTTGGGACACAAACAGAGTATAGCGTATCTTTTACGATGCTTGCTTTTGGGACAACATCATATTCAATGACCCATGTTTTCTCAGTAGTTACCTTGTCAAAGACCTCAATGAATCGGGGGTTCCTTATGCAATTCCTGGCATCGCATTGTTCATTTGATCTTTTGAAGCATTTTTCAATGTAGTCTAGCGCGTTGACATAGTCTTCTTGACTCCTGACAGGTACTCCTATAATTTCACCATGCTGATGTTTGCCCCTTATTTTATCCATAACCCCAAAATGAATTGTCCCATTGGTTCGCATATTCATGCAAGCACATGCAAATCTTAACACCTCACATGCTATTTTCGTTTGTAGCCTTTTTGAGTCTAGCTTGTGCGCAATCTCCAGCGACTTATATTCATGACATGGAACAATCATGTTTTCAATTCCTGTCTCTGGAGGTAGCACACTGTGTTTGACATATCTACAGTTTTTTTCATGCTGGTCAAAGTTCTGATAGTCACAGAAAGATGAAGATACTTCTGTAGAATTTGAGTTGTCATTGCACTCCGTAGGAATATTCTCCCTTTCTGCGATGTCACAAGGTTTTTGTGAAGGAGGGTTGGGCTCCTGTCCCAGATGTAACACGTTTTCTTTTATGTCATCTCTACTTCTAGCACTTAAATCACATCCATTATCCAGTTTGTTTGGTTCTGACTTTAAAAGATCATCTCTTTTCTTCAGTAGGTGTTCAATCTGGCCACTTTTCATTCCAATTGTAGTACTGAGATATTTCCTCTGTAGAGTTGTGAGAACTGGTCCTGTCACCTCCTCCTCCTCTAGTTTTATGACGTACTTCTCTTTTATTCCAATGCATCTCAACCAGGAGCTCACATGAGATTCTGTCCATCTGTCACAGGACACATCATGCCATCCTGCAGAACAAAATATTAAAATCAAGTATCATATAAAAGCAGTTTAATGCATCTTTGACCCTTTCACTGTAACGGTACTGTAATTTAACACACAGTGGTAAATTACTGGCGGTGAGCTTCAACTATTTTGATATTCTGTTGGCTTTGCCATTTATTCTGATTCTACTCCAAATATAACATATACCTGCACTCTTATGGCAAAATCCACACTTCTTCAAATCCTGCAAGAAGGAAATGCATTGCTGCACTTACCTCTATTGGGTTGAAAGATTCATGTCCATTGCACTTGAAATTGTTATTTAGGGTCCACACCTAACTGTGATGCTAGCACTGAACAATCATTTACTGTGAAGCATCGAAACTGCTATGGCAGAATTTGGTGCCTGCGTATATGTAGGGACTAGGGCTGTCCCCGACTAGGGATTTACACAGTCAAATAATGTCTGTTTGTGTGCTGCGATTGCAAGCCGGGGTTACAATCGGTTGCTCCTCTTTAAGTTCATCTTGAGAAGCTGCAGAACTGCAGTCTCACACTGTAAATTTCCAGCTAAACTGAGGCATTTTGTCGTTCAAAGAACATTGTGTTCATTTGACCTAATCTTGTATTTGACTCAAGAGGAACGGGTTGTCTCAGTGAGTAATTCGATCATTTTCACGCATGCATGAATAGTTTTGGACTCTTACATTCACTTGTTACACAGCAGCTGTACGGTCTCCGAGAGCATAGGAAACAGTATTGATTAGTTCACACTCTCAACTGTGGGTCTCCAGGTTTGAGTCGTTCATTTGTCACTTGACAGCTCCTACTGTGGAGCAGGAATGAACTACTCGTTCACCGCTCACATGGGTCCTCCTCAGTCTGTCGTTCATTCGGCAGGCTGAGTGACAGCCAGCACCGGAGAATGCTGGCAGGTCGGCTGTTAGGTAACAGTCACTGGACTGATATTATATAGCTCTTTTGTTAATTATGTGAAAATTAATAATTATTATAGCGCAGTGATGTTATGCTAAGTTATAGTTTTAACACAGCCACACCGTAAGTTTAGTCCTGCTAGTGTTTAGGCTAAAAGCTGATGAGAGTTTTTCTGGGTCCACTCCACTTTAGAGCCCTGACAGGGTTCTACCGGGACCTGAATTACCTCAGAGGTTGTCTCCTCTCCAAAACAAACAGACCCGGTCATTAAAACATTAAAACACAGCCATGTAGCAATTTTAGTGTTAGTCCTCTAAACAGCTAACAGCTGATCCAGGTCCGCCAGAAAACGCAACTAACTTCTACTTTTTTTTTTTTTACCAACAGAGCCGTGCTGTTGTTTCACAGTTCCTGATTGGTAAACAACCTGCAGTTTTTGAGAGCGATGAGCTCATGTTTGTTTTTCTCTGTCTGCAGAATCCGGACCTGATGTGGCCTATTCTGCGTCCAGAGCTGCCTGACTGCTGCGTTTATATGTATTTATTTCTTTGTTCCTCTCTCTGTGCTGGAGTTCTTTAAGAACTCGATGGCTTGATGCAGATTATTATTAAATTGGTTTGATTTTAATGAGAGCGTGTTTATTCACAGTGTACCAAGCTTATTACTTCAATAACTGCAAATCTGATATTAATGTTTTACCCATGGATAGGTAATATAGTAATTATATACATAAGCCTTTATATGGCTGGTCTGGTTGTGTACTCAGGATTGTGACAATGGAAGGATTTAGTCGGAGTAGTGGATTGCATATAGACAACATATTTCTGTGGTTTTACATGGTTTGAATTTGGTTGTGGGCCCAAGAGGGTTTATATAATGATGATATACAGTAATCAAGAGGTGAATTTGTGCATTATAATGTGTCAATTAAAGCAAGCCCGGCAGCCTTCCCTGTTTGAGAACGGCACTGTTTTTTTAATCACACACTAGAGGGCTGCAGCGCCGCAATAGCCTAGTTCAAATGAACGAAATTACACAAAAAGATTAGTTCATTTTAATGAACGAGATTTGAATGAACTAGTCTGTCAAAAGATTCTAACTTGCCATCACTGGAAGACCATTCTCTCACTCTCTCTCTCTCTTGCCTGCCATTCACCGGTATTTTGCTGCATTCCTTGCTGCCGACAACTGCTTGCACGTTGCGGTTCCTCGCTGGTCTATATCAAGTTGCCGGCACAAATATTCTTTGTGTGGTTCATCAATCTTGATAAATTATCTGAAAGTTCTGCGAGGTGCGGACAACTCGGCTGCTCTGCTCCGTTTCTTCTTCAGCAAATGCTCCTCCACCGCCAATACACACCTATGATACACACATACTCTACGCTTATACAGGCGCACTGACAACCCAGGTTAAGGGTTACAATTTTGGATTTATTTACGCACTTTAAAAACATTTATTGGAAAGCTTTATTCTTTTTACATGTTTATTTACAGCATTAAAAGTTGAAATGTACAGAAGCGCATTGCATTCACCAAAGAAAAAAAATTGGGAGCCTTATCATAATTACGAGATAAAGATGTCATAATTACAAGATGAGATGTCGAAATTATGAGATCCAGATCTCGTAATTACTAGATAATGGTAAAGTTGGAAATAGCCTATATTTACAGATTCTAGTATCCAGGATCAATAACTCGTAAGCAAAACGTGTTTAAAACACAAAGAACGCCTCTTTGTTATCGTAGTTAAGTAGACCACAAGCTACAAGTATATTTTCACAAAAATGAGACACTACAGCCTTTAACATTGTAATTATTGAATAAATTAGGCCTATCTAATATTAAGTATGCAAAAGTCTTTTTTCCCCCAAACAAAGTGTTGTAGTATAATCAGCAGTATGTCATATCATTAATGTGTAAGGTGATTTGGGGGGCACTACATTGTATAAGTGTGAAGCTATTGAATATCTCTGCAGAATGTGTTTTCGGTGTTGCACTTTGTACGGTCCCCGCGCACTCGTCTCACAGCCAGCTGCATGTAGAGACCAATGTTATTTGTGCCGCTCCTAGGAAGACTCATTTATGTGAAAATGTACTTGTAGCTTGTTGTCTACTTAATTACGATAATAAAGATGAGTCGTTTGTGTTTTAAACATGTTTTGCTTACGAGTTATTGATCCTGGAAGCTAGAATCTGTGAATAGAGGCTATTTCCAACTTTGACATTATCTAGTAATTACGAGATCCAGATCTCGTAATTTCGACATCTTATCTCGTAATTATGAAATCTTTTCTCATAATTACGAGATCCTGATTCCGTAATTATGAGATAAGGCTTCCAATTTTTTTGTCTTTGATGAATGCAATGCGCTTCCGTAGAAATGTGTATTGTAATAGGCTGTATATTAACTTATTGGGAGAAAACTGGTAGTTTTGTGTGTGTTAGTATAATATTTTGTTACCATGCCCTTATTTCTAGTACACTATAATGATGTGCAACATTTCATACTTACTCATCTCTGAGGAGCTGCTTGCCATTTTTTATGGATGTTTCTAAGGACAGTAAAAGACTTAGTTTAAATATTGGTTATATTACAAATTCAGATTACACATGGATACTAGATTAAAGATCACTCTTACCAAGTAGATGGGTAGAGCACTGGTATCATTGTTGATAATGTTTTGGTCTTTCAGAGTCTCTGTTGGTGACAAAGCAGTGTTAGCACACCTTAACTTCATAGCTAGTGTTTGTTGTGTGTCTGAAGTCAGATGTACTGGGTTATGCATTTATATCAGTCTGTCAGGGGCTAATTTGTAAATTGTCATTTTGAATTAATAACTCTAAGTAGTAGGAAATGTTACAGGATATTACACAGGTGGTTGTGGAAACCAATCAAACAAACAAATACAAGCCTTCATATTCCCTTCAAAGTGATGGTAAAACTACTAATTGGTGCATGTTATTTTATGAGGACAAATGACTTATTCAAGCTCACTACTCGAAAACAATTTAACCCAAACACCTACATGGCTGTGTACTTTCTGTGTACAGAATGTTATGACAATGTTTATTTTGGTAGGTAATTTATCTTTAGATTTTTAGAATATTTTAAAGCATAGTTGGTATTCAAGCAGCCGCCAGGCTACAGGCTACAGTTCATCTTCATTCATAGAATCAGTAGACTAAATGAATGTCTGTATCAAATCTCTACCACTGCTTAACTCACACCACTGCTTGTTGAAGGAAAAGCCTTAACTCCAGGATTCAAATTAAAACCAGGCTTACTGTGAATGCCTGGGCACTAACTGTGATTCTGTCATTCAACCTATTATTTCACTAAACTACACCCTACAGTGGTATGCTGCTTTAAGCCAAACCCATTTTATCAGCGTGTCTCTCTTTGTAAATCAAACACATTGAAAGAGGGGAAATGCTGAATGTAATAAATTAACAAACAAGGGAATGAAGATTATGCAATGTTTACTAGTGCAGGCAGAACAGAGAACCTGCTGGTATTATGTAATAATGGCAAGAAGACATGAAAAGATCAACTTGTCCATTTTGCCCTTGATCTGTCAGATAGTTAAATTAGTTTCTCACCAACTGCTGTATATGCAACCATTTTCAAATTCAATCTTAACTCTAATTGCAAATGTTGTCATCAACAATAAAATTCAGCACCGACAACTAAGTCTGAAATGAATAGGGAAATATTACTATTGAAACACTAGAAAAAGGTGTAGGCCTGCTAGCACTGAAAAAAATTCCACTGAAAACTAAAACTTTCTGTATTTTTTTTGCATTCTCATCTTTTTTTAAACAACAATCTTCTGTCTTACCCTTAATCTTTTTTTTCATTGCAGTTTTTTTAAACTCACAGTTTCTATTCACATCCAGTTGCTTTAAGTTTCAATTCTCTATGTTTGGGTGTGGAGAGGTGTGGTTTGAGGAGAGGAGGGGTGTGATAAACATTGGTCAGATGGCTGGTTAACGTAAGTGTTGTTCTCTCCATAGTAACAGAGAATTAAAACTAAAAAAACTCTGACAATAAATAGAAACTGGCAGTTTGATTGTGCCTAACTGCACAGGGAAAGTAATTAGTTTCAGGTGGCATAATCCAACCTTAACTTTAGTGTCCAAAGTTTGAAAACTACATACATAGCATGAATCAACGCTTTACTCCGATTTACTGCTTTTATCTGTGGACTCAATAGCCTGAATCAAGGTTTCTTTATAAGTAAGGTTCTCAATGATAACTTGGTGCAGACAGGAGATTCAGCATTCCAGTGTCTAAAACAAGACATCAAGGCAAAAATAGTATGAAAGCCTGAGAACTATAAAGAAAGACATGAAAAACTTTAATTATGAAGTATTAAGTAGTTTAAGATTCCAAGCTTATATAGGCTAACTTATTGCACTTACCAATTTTGTTGTCTCGTAGGTAGACTGCATTCAGCACACCACTTCCTTCATTTGTTGGTGCAGGTGTGGGTTTGTACAGAACAAGTGCGCATTTCCTGATTTTATTGTTAAGGTGTGTCACTAGAATACAAGGAACCTGGGAGGTCTTTAAACAAATACCTGTCCTGTATGTTGAGTTTTGCCCCTTTCACTTTGCTTTACAATTCAGTGGATAAGATAATTTTTTTTATTCTGTCCTGCCCACCAGCCTGGTATGCAGTATGAGGAGCTGGATACCAAGTTGTGTCAGAAAGATTTTGCTCTAACAAGAGAGTTTTAATTTAGTGGTTCTACATTATTTATTTAATTATGTACATGTATATATTTGCCACCAGGCTGGACAGAGGGGCTGAAATGGGGGTGGAAGGAACAAAATCACACAAACGGACACCAGAAAGAAATGAAAGCACCTGCAAGAGAACGGGGATGGGGGATGATATCAGGAAACAACAGAGAAAAAACACGAATGGATAAGATTTATGAATCCCAACTTTATGATGATATGCTGTGTCACTGAACAATCCATTTGTTATTAACCACCTGTTGCCCTCACACAGAAGCAGGAATGATATGAGTGTCTCCAAATTAAGAATGGGCATTCATAAGGGATATGGCGTCGCAGTGGTATCTTCACAATTAAACAGGTCTACTATAATAAAATTTACATAGGGACTTTAGAAATGATTAGGCTGAGCAGAACAAAAATGCTCTGTTGTTTCAGCAAAAGTTACACAACGTCATCGTTAGTCAGAACAGACATAAGGTACAGTACATTAATGTCCTTTTACAACACGGTTGTGTATTGAGATGACGATCATAGTTCCTTTTATGTTAATCACAAAGCAAATGTTATATACAGAAATAAACAATTTTACATGATGCAGTGCTGATGTCTGGTGGTACGACAGCAGGTAATTCTCTATGTCTTTCTGGACGGCAGCAGATTGAACAGGCTGTGACTGTGACCTGTCTTTTAGTTGGCCTTACTTTGGGCTCTGTGCAGGCACTTCACCTCACTGACACCCAACCACTGAGTAGTTGGGTACAAATGGTCTTTTGAGCTGTTTTAAACACCTGCTGCAGAGCACTCTGTCCTGGGCTGTGCACATCCCATGGCAGTTGGTGATGTTTCCAGTCAGGATTCTTTGATATTGCTCATCTGTAAAAGTTAAGAACTTTTTTTTACCAGGATGGAGATGTGAGGAGACCATGTCAGGCTGTGATGCTCTAGGAACCCGAAACTGTTCATCTGCTCCACTGCAAATATACGGTTCAGATAAAATTAAGCTGAAACTCTGCAAGCTCAGGTTTAGACTGTATAGATGTTTGATTTAGTCAGACATACACTAACTGACTCCAACTGCCCCCATAGTTGAAATTGATAAATTGATATGTTACAGACAAAGGGCGAAAACCATCAAACCAGCAGGTTAAGAAGCAGTTGTTGCCAGAAGGTGCCACCTCTGCTTTGACACCACAGACTGGGAAGTGTCCAAGCAGTCAGGCACTTACAACCAACAAACAGGAAATTTACAGAGACTGTCACGCCTTACATCACCGAAGGCTCTGATGATGTGGCGCACGCCAGAACCAACACCACACAGGCCAATTAGAAGCCATGACTGACAGGGAAGATTCACAGGCTGCTGAGGGCCTGAACACCGTTATCTCAGCCAGTGACGCTGCTAGCCTGAGAACAGCCAGGGCTAACCTGTCCCACTGCATCATAAAAGCTAAAACGCCAGTACACTATAAAGTAAACCATTTCAGAGACAGCAGAGACTCAAGGAGTCTGTGGCAGGGGATCCAGACCATTACAGACCAAACACCCAAACCATAGACCTGTGAAAGTAACATTTCTGCTAAAGAACTTTAATCATTTCAATTCAATCTAGCTTAATTGACATGAATGTAAAACAACAATATTGCCAAAGCTACAAAAGAACAATTCATTTTATACAGTTCATTAATCACCATAAAAAAATAAACTATATATAAAGAATAAAGTGAATAAAACAGTAAAAGAGTGTGTGTGTTAAAAAAAAATTAAAATAAAACACATCAATAATACAGTAAACATGTGTGTATATACACATTTCTTTGCAAACTTTAAAGCAAAACTCCACAAGTCCAAAGAAAACGTCCCCCACCTGATGACCAGGTTATGTGCTTGACCTGATGCCAATGTGACGAGAACAATCTCTAGGATTAACACCTGCAAGGCTGTCGGTCCAGACAACATACCTGGTTGTGTGTTGAAGGTCTGTGCCAAAGAGCTCAAGGATGTCCTTACAGACATATTTAACAACTCTCTAAGTCATGCTGTGGTCTCCACATGCTTCAAAGCCACCACAAATATACTTCTACCAAAAAAAGCCATCTCGATCCAGTTTCAATGACCATTGCCCTGTTCCCCCATTACTATGAAGTGCTTTGAAAGGCTAGTCATGCAACATATCAAATCCATCCTTTACAAGACCAATAGAGGGTATGCGCATGATGTCACAGAAGACAGTTGCACTCACTGAGTGGCAGAAAGACGAGCAGCAGTGTTTACTTGAATCAGCTAAAACACAAAACATCTAAAATGGGAAAGAGCTGGACCAATGGTGCTTTCATAAGCAGTTAAGATCACTGTCAAGTCCGACTGCCTTTAATTTTAGCAAATAATTACTTGTTTTACTCCCATTTTGCTAAACGAAGGCATGGTAACAGATGTTTTGCCACTCAGTCCAGCGTGTTCCCGAAGGGGAAGTGACATCAACGCATTCCCTCTATAGGTCGACAGATGTTGCAATCTCTACTGCTCTCGGCCACCTGAACACTAGTCTCTCATGTGAGAATGCTTTCATGAACTTTACTGTAGCATTCAATACAGTCACTCCCCAACAACGAATGAAGAAACTGGACTGGGTGGCCCTTAACGCATCTTTCTGCAATTGGCTGCTGGGCTTCCTCACGGAAAGACTACAAGCAGTCCATGTCGTCATTAATACATTTGGCACCATCACACTGAGCACAGGAACCCCCAAGGATGTGTGCTCTTCACCCTGCTGATCTATGACTGTACACCAAATTACAGCCCAAACTCTTCATTAAGTTTGCAGACAACACAACTGTGGTGGGTATCAACAACAATGATGAGACAAACTACGGTAATGAGGTGAATGAGGAGAAAGTGCCTCTGTACCAATCATGGCTTCCTTTTATTGAGGCACCATCGAATGTATTCTGACCAACTGCAATTACTATGTGGTTTGGAAGCTGCACTGCAAAACCCCCCAGAAAACTCTGCAACGCATAAATGCAGCATGAAGGATTGCTGGTGCCTCACTCCCATCACTCCAAGACAACTATGACACCTGCAAAGCATTGTGGGAGACCAAACTCACCCCTTACACTGCTTCTTCGGTCTCTTGTCATCTGGGAGAGGGTACTGGGGCCTCCACGCCCACTCCAGACTGAGGAACAGTTCCTTCCACCAGGCTGTTAGGATGCTTAACACGTTCCACCTCCCTCTTTCCCTCTGCCCAAGGAGTCTGCTCAACTGGTCTCTATACACCAGTATTTAAAAAAAACAGCTCTTTAATAATATTACAAATACTGTTGGTAAGGCACTTTGTAATGACCACATTTGTATATTAACCTAGAAGTTGTACAGTTTCTCACTTTGACCACTGGAGGGTAGTGAACACTCATAACTGATCTGCCATGATCCAGTGTGTCCTGTGTAGTAAAAGACAGATCTTAGTATTTAAACTGACTCTTCAGTCAGGATGGTTGGTTTGAATGTTACTCACCATGGCAATAACATTTTAATGACAAGTGAAATATTGACTTATTGTAATCCTGCTTACTTGCTGGGGAAATTCATCAAAGGGCTGAGAGTTATGGTGCCACACACCATGGTATCTGAAACATGGAAATGTTAAGAGAACATTTTTGTTGGGACTATTGCACAGAAATACCACAAGTTTATACTAGTAATGAAATACTAGCTGGGACCTACAGCATTGCATACCTTAAGGGATCAGACGTCTCAGATTTGTCTCATCTTTCCAAGTCTTGTCACAACACACATCACTCCCATACACATTTTTCCATCTGATGAAAAAAGTGGGCACTAGTTATTTATAAAAAGCTCCACAATTTAACTATCTGCCTTATTTTGCTTGCAGTAGACATACTGTAGTTGCGATTTGGCATATTCAATTTAAGTATTGTTTAAATAAATACATTAAAAGTTAAATTAAAAAATAACTAATCTAAATATACTTTAGGAACTATCTCAACCGCTTTAGACTGTCAAAATGACCTTTAACATTGTAACAAATATGACCATTAAATGTATTAAACATAGATCTGTTTTTAAGGACTGGATATTTTTACATCAGATGTAAACCAGAGTCAGCATGTAAACTAATATATAGTGCAGACTAAGCTGGGGTGTATTAGATGGAACAATGACCAACATTAGAGGGCTGACTTTAAGCTTTAATTTGAGGCCATTCACACCCAAATCTTAAATTGCTGCCTTTTTTCAATACATATGGCCCATGAGCAATATGTTTACACCCTGAAAACAAATTTTCATTTGAAATCCAAAATATAGAGTAAAGGATCCGTCAGAGTTGGAAATCTAAACAGTCCCTTCTTCTAAACTAGCGTTTAATCTATTGAACACAGACACAAAGGACACCATCTATTTGCATTCACTTTGAAATCTGGCTTTTGTTTTCCAATGCCTCAAAAATAATTCAGAAGGTTGTGATCACACCTAACTGACAATGCACATTTTGATTTAGTGTTAGAGTTAAATCAGTTTGAACATTAAGACTTCCATAACTTTAAACCAGAATGGTCTCACTAATGTACATTCCCATGTTGCCCCAGCAGGCGGAAACAGCAGACAGGAAAGGTAATATTTACATGCAAACACTTGTATGTATAGTGGCCGTTTCCATAACAGTGATGACAGCTACACTGTTGCCTCACATAATTACTAATTCTAAGCAGGTTTTGAGTATTACATGTGTTCACACTGGAAAAGACAGGATGCATACTAGAGATTGTCAATTTTAAGTGGAAACGTCAGCTTAAATAAAATTTAACAAAACAAATAAAATTCAGTGGCTCATGAATTCAATCTGAAACCTTTTGCCAGCTCTGAAGTTTGATAGTGGCATTTTAAAGTTTCAGTTGGATTTACATCTGACATCACTTGTGTCCCATATTCAAACTCAAATCATATTCAAATCATAGTCCACACACAGGAAAAACAAAAAACAAAACCCCAAAAACAAAACCCACCCATGCGACATCAGGACTTTACTGCCAATTAGACTTCAGAAAGCAAAGTAGTTTTAATTGTTTATTTGCTCTTTAGGTCATTTGCAGCTGAAAGATCAGATTCTGTAGCAGTTGTGTTTGACAGTGTAGTTACATCCATCGTAAACAGAGCTGTGGGGATGACATCACTGAGGGCTGCTGTGCTGTTAGTGTCCAGTGCTGCCTCCATCGATTTAAAGGTAACCTCAGCATCCAAACTTTCTAGAGATCCAGCAACTTCACTTTCTGCATCTATATTTAGAAAACCACTTTTAGTTAAAATAATTTTAAAGTGACATTTTAGAAAAGTAAATTTTACACTTTACCTTTTAGACCCGTTTCACTTTTGACATCTTTATTCTGTTCAGAAGCAAACATGTGAACCTCCATCTGTTCTGGTGTAGGTGGAAGCAGTCCCGTCTCCAGGCCTAGAGCAAAACAATTTAGCCTCAAGATCTTTGCTGAGCCATTGTAAATTCACCTTTCTGAGCAGAAGATTCTTTATGGCCAAACAAAAACACCTTCATAGACTCAGAAATGCACTGAATTAGCAACCATAATTCTCTTGTTCTTGTGTTTTACAGTTCAACTCTTACTGTCTTTTCTAAAGGATATCCCACTTCTCCACTGGCTGCCATACAATGCAGGTCTACTGATTTTATTGAGAACAGGAGGATGCTCTTCCACAGGTAGATGTTCAGTCTTCTGTTTAGCTGGCAAGACCAGCACTGGACCCAGTCTTGACTCCTGATGCCACACTAAGACATGACACAGACGAGCCATGTGTGAAGTCTGACTTATAAATTATTATCATTATTTTTTTAAATTGCGAAATACATGTACTGATCAAAAAATTGGTTGGACACCTCTAATACAGGAGAACACCCATTTTTGTAGTTTCTATAAGCAACCCTACCTTCATTGGTCTTCAGTCCACTCCCCCAGAAGGTTTTGGATTCAGCTGCCTTACCAAACCCACGGGGACCGAACTTGCCAGAGCTTCTGGGCTTCTGGCTACCTATATTTTGACTTGTACAATACTGGCATAAGTAGTCGTTTCCATCAGCTGATCTCCATCTGAAAAGGATTGTCATCTCAGCTGATATTTCCACATTTAGTTATTTTCTTTAAATGTAATTTGGCACATTTCAGACAAGATAGCACTTGCCTATCATTGACAAAGGTGCACGCCTTATTTGGTGCCTCTGCATCATTTACTGACACAGCATTCAGTTGACATGTGATGTAGAGCTGTGAGAAAGGAAAAGGCATGTGTGGAGATAAAAAACAAAACTGTCCATGTGCAATTATGACTTCAGCCAATTCAAGTCCGGCCTCACCTGTCCTCTGTCCTCATTATGAAACCTAAAGGCATCAATCATCAAGTGAAGTTTGTCATCCTGTGTCCTGGATAAAAAGTGGGACTTTGAACCTGGAACCATGGAGTCAACCAAGCACCTATGAAGAGAAACAAAAAAACCCCAAAAACTGTACCCATGCAAAAAGACTACTCTGATTTAGCAGACAAATAACGATGCAGAACCAGAGGTGTCTGGTCAGTTTATGGCACACATTCTTACTTGGAAAAACCAGTGTCTACATTCCTCAGAATGGAACTGACCAACCAAGATTCATGTTTGTTACTCTACGGCTAATCAGTCCTTCAATGCCCAAGTAGAGTTTAGACCAGACATCTGATTCTGTATTTACTATATAAAAAGTTGTCATTTGCCAAGAAAGTTGGTAACATAGCCTTCACTAATTACCCACATTCCCCTTTCGTTTTCAACAGAACAATCTCTAACATTTCAGTAATTTGGTTTTTAAACCCCCCCCACAAACATAGGAGTGGCTAAATATTATAGACCGCAAAAATAAAAACTACTCCTGCTAAAATGGATACTAGCCTAGCTGCAGTAGTATGCATTACCAGGAACTGTGAACTTTTCCCTTTAATTTAACACAAAGCCTTGTGTTTCATGTGCTTACCCGTTTTCAACGAAGACATATCTGGGAACAGAGTTTATGTCTGGGTCAAGTGTGGCCACACAGCTGCTCACAAATACTCTGAGCCCCTTGTGATACCCAACTCTGACAGAGGCTTCGAGGCCGATGAGATCACCGAAGTAAAAAACGTTAGACCTTCTTTCATACTGCCAGTCATCTGCGCACACAAAAAAAAGTAGCAAGAACAGACAAGACAAAAAAAACCCCCCAACACACAGTGTGAGAAGTGAACAAAACTCACTTGTCATAATTCTCAAATTAAACTCCAAGGTTTCCACTGCAGCTTGGGTAGACATGAAGGGGATCCAGGTAGGCACGAGCGAAGAACTGGACAAATTGTACTTCCTAAGAAATGGAAAACAAGCATTTTTAGAAATGTGAGGCATTGCCCACAGTTCTTTAAAAATACAAGAGTCAGACAGACCTTTTGTAATAACACTCAATTGGAATTACAGCCTCATCCATTCGAATCACCCCACCTGGGGAGGCCACAGGAGAGTATATGAGCAGGTTTGTGTAGGCCAGAACGGATTCATCCATCTGTGTGGATGGTAGACATGTTTAGAACCAAATGTTTTAAATACACAATAGGTTTATTTGAATTGCATAAACATTTACTGTTACCCAGTGTTTGGTGCCACAGTCCACTAATCCAACAACAATCCTGTACTCATCTTCTGAAGATGCTGTAGCCCTACAGAACTCATCGGGCTTCACTCCGAGGCGTATCTCATCAACATCAACAGGAGCTCCGACTCCAAACAGGTCAGCTTTGATAACGATCTCCAGCGAGTCTGGATGGCAGGTCACTCTGACAGTATTCACTTGCTCTTGTTCCTCAGCTGGAGCCTTTTGGTGCCCATGCCCAGTGTATTTGGAGCGCTCCATCAAGGGAGCCCTTAGAAAGGAAGCAAGTTGTCTGTGATGTTTGTGTGGAAATGCAAAAGATGGTCTGAGGCAGATCCCTGGCAACAAGAGTCCAAATAGGAGGTGAACCCAAAAATACAAGGTCTCCATAAATGCCACTCAAAACAGCAACCCAGTTCAGACTGCAAAAGGTCCTGTCTGACCCACTACTCAGTAAACCAATCTGAGCCATGGTGCATTTTAAACTTTATGCAGACACTGCACTGCACACCTGAGTCTAATCAACTACTAATCAGCTTTCAATTGTTTTCCCACCCTCTGCCACTCAGGACAAAAGTCTGATTCATATGAAGTTGATATGCTTAAAAATACACACATATTTGCTTTATTGCTTGTATTTGTGGAAATTTAAATTCCAAATGTTAGCTGAAAGTCAGAAATGCTAAGTAAATTTAGTCACTTCTTAAAAATATAAATCCATATTGTGCACAGCTACAGATATCTTGAGTCCGTGAGTGTTTACTGTCATGGCAACTCCACTTTAGAAATTCATTTTACTTCCTATGCCGTTGTAAAATGAAAATAAATTCCTGGCCCCTGCTCTCTGGTAGTATCTAGACCAAAACCCAGCGGTAATTTGCTTTTCTCTTCTTCACAAGTTCCAATTTGGTACGAACATGTTGGTATTTTTGCATACACTGGTATCAATGTATCATATGTAGAAAATTGTTTTGTTTCTATGAACTACAATAAAAGGCTCCATTAGCATTAAACTGTATAAATCACAGTGAGCATTCACATCCAAAATGGTCAAGTTTGACTATTTGTGTCTCAGTCTTAATAAATCCTCATGATATTTAAACAACTTGCATTTAGTCATTTACTTGTATTTGTTTACGTGTGAAAAGACATGTCCATAACTTTGAGAGCAATAGAAGTTATATATAGATTAACCAGTTTATTTGCTTTCACAATCTAAAGTATCCAACACAACATTCCTCCAATAAATGTACGAAGAAATCCTATGAATCTCATAGTGGTGGTACTGTGTTAGACCTCACCCTTACACAAGACATTAGAAATACTTCTCAGTATAATCAGCTTTGACATCCCCAACTTTATCCTAACATAAAAGCGAGCAACAGCTCGTTGCCACAGAAACGGGATAAGAGAGGTACTGATGCACTTAGAATGAGTAAATAAAGTCCCTTTCAAAAGGAAATGCGGTTATCTTGTATGGTTATCTTTACTGCATATTTGCTTAATTAGATAATAGTCATTTATTTATTTCATTCATTTTTTTCCATTTTTTTTCTTTTGTTCATATCAGTTAAAAACATAATTGTATCACATTATACTGCCTGTCAGTAATTTCCTGTTGTCTATCCTTGTCTTAAGCTGATGATACACACAGCAACTTTTAGAGCAATCATGCAGAGCAACGTTGCCGTCAATGGTAATGAGTAAAGATTACTACTGTAATCCCCTTCCCCCACCTGCCCCGCACCACCACCAGCCATTCAAAACATAGTCAGACTTGCCACTAGCAAGATTGCCCAGCAACACTGCCCAAAAAGTTTCCTGGTGTATCATCAGCTTTACTCGTCAAGAGCTGTTTCCTGTCTTTTAAAAACTCAATTAAAATGCTTGGAAAAAACCCTCAAAAATGAGCACATGGTTGAATCAACAAGTATCAAGACAAAGTGTCAACAAGAAAAGGAACATAATAAGCTTTACAAAGTTTTATCTATTTATAATTTATTGCAGGGCTGCTGTATTGGCCTGCACTAGTGTATCCAATGAACTGGTAAGTCCTTTACAGACAGTGCATCTATCTATGTACATGTTCACAGGATGTATTATACTTTATATTATACCAAACCACTTCTGTTAAAAAAGTGGAAGTCAGCACTTTTTTAAACCACTGAATATACGATGAACAACAATCCTCTCTGCAGCAGAGTCCAGGTCCATGTTCCTGTCCATGTTATTGTCTGTGATCTGCACTTCACCCTGATAATGTACTCACCAGAAACCAGACATATCCGGTGACACAGAATGATACTTGATTCTTATATCCTCTCTTGTGACTTGATAATATCATAACCTGGTTGATGAAATGTCTATGAGAGTCTAATCAAAACTAGAGTATTTTAGGCTTGGGAACAATGTTTTTATATTTTGACTGAAGGCTCTAAAGTCTGAAGCTTAACATTCTGAGTCTGAGAAATATGGACAATCTCTGTGTGTACAAGATTATTTTAATGGCAGTTCTTGCTTTGAAGTCCTCTTCCTGCTTTGAGGTGAAGAACAATAAATACACTGAGGCTGTCCTCAAAGTATCACAGTAAACTGAAGGAAATAGGAGGGGTGCAGTATGACTTAGCTTCAGTATATCTTAGTGCTTTTATTTACTGAAGCCATGAAGATGAGCGTGGCATGCATTCTCATTCTCATTCAGCTCTTTGAAGGTAAGGGTAAGAGAAATTCATATTTTACTTACTTACTAGTGTTTGTAATACAATTTCTGCTTGTGACAGTCAGAAAGTTGCTGATTTTGTTACTTCTTTATCCTGACATCAAGAATTTCTCCAGCATAATATGTAAGTTATACAGTATTATTTGTTTTTATTTACTGGGAGGTATATCGGAACCATGGTGTGGCTTTGTTTACAGGATTGTGTGACTGTACTAAGGCACAGTGGGGATTTGAGCTATATGCTAACCTGCCGTTTAATACATATACTACAATAAAATATAATATAATTATATAAAATGTATAATAATATATTGTTCACCACTGCATCAGATCAAATGATTACAACTCAACCTGAGGAGAGCATGAATATGTGTACAAAATGCCATGGCAATCCATTCAATAGTTAAGATATATCACTCACACTGGTGCTAGAGGGAAAGTCAGGGAGTTTCATCCTCTGGGAACCATGAATGTCTGCACAAAATGTCAACTTAATCCATCCAATAGTGAGATATTTCAGGAGCAGAGGTGATGGAACGACTGACATTGCCAGATGGGGAGCTATTCTGCTAACATGAGAAAAAAGATCATGTAATAACAGTGTTTTTTTCTCCTCCAGCCTATGCGGAGCTGATCTTTAGGCAACTGAAAGAGAGCCAGTCACTGGAGCTCTCTTGTTCCCCTCAGCAGCAGCACGGCAGCCTGGAGGGCCTCCACCTTTACCACCGCAGCGCCCAGAGCCAGACCACCCTTCTGTCGATGGCTAAGGACGTCAAGGTCAGGGTCAGCCCGGAGCACAGGGGGCGTCTGCAGCTCTGGGGAGGACTGGACTCCCTGCAGGTCAATGTGACCATATCCCATTTACAGCACAGTGACACAGGAGTGTACATGTGGGAGCTGAACTACAGAGGGGAGAACAGCTCTCCCCAGATCCTCCTCGGGGCTCAGAAGGTTTTCTTGTTCGTTGAAGTGGCAGGTATGTCTCACAATACAGTACTTAAACCCAAGTGCATGTGTCCAGACTTTAACCTGTACTGTTTTTGATGCAGGGAGCTCATGCCAGTGCTCACCCAGGTACCCTCCTGTGCTCTTGACCATCTTTACAGCAGCAGGGCTGCTTCTGCTCATACTCAGCTGGCTGACCATAGAGAAATGTGTGAGTATTTACACTTCAATATTTTACTGAGCAAAGATGCAGATTTTACTCGATGGCTCATTTCTGAGGTGTGTTATGTTGTGAAGCAACAATGCTGTTAAGTGTTTTATAGTGAATGTTGCCGAGCTCCTCCTTCAGCTCTCCTGTGTTTCCTCTTGTCACATCATTTTGCTGTATATCTGACAGATGCATTAGCTTTTCAGGCGACTGCGCTGTGATTTAACAGTACAAAGACAGCTATGCAAGTGAGTCATATTAAGTTGAATATCAATAAATGTGTCAGCTTTAATAGAGGCCTGACAAACATCGGTTTTAGTGAGGTTTCAAGGCAACTGAAGTGAGATGACGCCTGATAATTACTGCTGGGATTGTTTGTGCGTGACTCACCAAATCTGTGATGTTTTGTGAAGAGGCAAATAGACATTTCCCAAAATCAATATGAAATATCCAAAAGGCTAACTGAATTAGCAAAAAGGATCAGCAGTCACATGTGGACTCTCACCCATACTGACAGATCTACAGTGAACTACAGCTTCAAAGATGATCATCAAGGTCAATCACAATATCTTCTGAAGTCTAAGTCAGTGCTCATTGTAGAGTTACTGTGCTCCTATTATTATTATGTTATTTTGCTGAGTGGGGCTCAACAAGACGTTACTGTTGGGCATACTGTCTACTTTATTGCCACATCTATTACTCATCCTACCAGCCTGGGAACTAGATCCAGCCAGCAAGACAATTTTATAGGCTCATCCACATGTTGTCCCCTTGTCATTACTTTTAGAGTAATCATAAAATTATGTGGCAAGGTTGCAAATTTTGAGGCCATTGCTGTGTGTCTTTTCTCATCTGATACAATGTAGTTGCTGTTCTGCAGGAATAAAATCTCAAACAATTTAGATCAATCAGTTCCATTCGAAATTACTAAGATGTTGGATCAATCAATATCATTTAAGTCAGAGCACCTGGTCCCAACTGAAATGTAAATTCTTTAAGTTAATATTACTTTTTAAAATTACTGTAAAGTGAATATCTTTTAGGTTTGGAGCACTTGTCGGACAAAAAGAGTTTTTAAAGATGTCACCTTGGATTCTGGGAATTAGAAGTTAAATTAAAAGTTAAAAGTAACATACATACTAGGGCATGAGGCCTTGAACATAAACAAACAACGAGTAGGCCTAAATATTAACTGCAGAATCTTGGTAATACTCTATATGGAACATAAATTTGTTTCTAAAAGTCAGAAATAATGTGTTGTAGGCGAAGGCGAGGCATCATCACAGACCACAACCTTCTGCTCCTATCTATGAGGAAATGACCAGGAAGCAGCAGAGCGCTGGGATCCCCCAAAATAACCACGAGGCCCCCTCACACCTGGAGGAAGTCAACTTCCCAGTGTACGCTAACCCCAACATCCGACAACCACAGGACAACTACTACGCCTGCCCCAGACAGCTCGCCCTCAGAGCCTGACGTGACTTCTGGTATCGAGCTAATGGCGCACCAAATGTGTACAGGAAATGACACCAGCTCTACCGCAACAACACAATATGGGAGCGAAAGGTTACTTCTTGTCCAGGAAACAAGACAGACAAGGCAGAGAAGTAAAACACCAAACAAAGAACTGACACATTTTTAACAGCCAAGAAAAAAAGGCTATTTTATTAATATTTGAAAGAAGCTCCATAGTTCATGAAAACATTTGTTTCGGTGCATGTCATTTAGCAATCACATTCTATGAGGAGAAAGAGCTATACAGAGAGAAAAATAAAACATTACAAGCCACTGACTTTTCATTAAATCTCAGTACAGACATTTTTACTTAATATTTCAAAAACAAAACAAAAAAAGGCCCAAAAAAGAGCAGCCCTAATCCCATACCCCCCCACCCCACCCTCCAAGAAAACCTTAACTGAGAAAAAAAACCCCTTGAGGGTGACAGGCTAGAATCCCACAGTGCTAAAGAGTGAGACGCTCATTGGTTTTAGGAATACACAGCATGGCGATGTAGCGCTAGGTCAATCTGAATCAGGGGAAGGAAGCTGGAGGCGGGAGGCTCGAACATGAGTCACCTCTCCGCCCCCTTCAAAAAAATAAAATCAAAAACAAATAAAAACACATTGGATCCCCAAAACCCCTGCAATAGATCGGCCACTTACAAGTAGGCCATATAATCCCCCCACCTTCCACCCCAACCCCCACCCCCAAAAACACTTGTGCATAGTTTCATGATCCTTTACAACCAGCTCATGTTTTACAAACATCCTCCAAAAATGTGAAAAAATGTTCCACAAAAGTCTGATGTATCTATTGATAATATCCGCTGTGGGAGAATGAGAGAGAGAGAAAGAGGAAAGAAAGAGTAATGCACAATGTTCCTGATTCAGTCAGGACGGGACCTCATTAAGAAAACACAATAAAGATTCAAACATACAGCATTTTGCATGTTATTCACGGTCTTTCTTTTTTTTTTTTTTAAACAATCAAAACCATTGACCATTTTTTTTGTTTTTAAATGTAAAGCAATTTTAATATATAGATTTATATATAAAGCACTCCATTTTCATTTAAAGTCCATTATTTGGTTATTATGTAACTGCTACGGATTTAGAAACAAAAGGTATTTTCTCTTCTTCTGAAATCCATAACTTTCAGTGCTTAGAATTGTTTCTTTTAAATCATCCATTTTTCTTTTCTTTTTTTTTTACTCATCATAAAAATGTACATTAAAATGGCGTGGAGTTGGTACTCTGGAACCCTGGCCTTCCTGAGACAAGATCCACTTTTTGTGTGTGTGCAAGATAGTGAGCAATTATGTCTTTCTTTTTTTCTTTTCTTTTTTTATATAAAGGAAAATATATATAATCAACATAAAACATACAGGCTTCAGATAATCCATGAAATCAACAGTAACACAGAACAAAGAAGGTTAAACAGAACAAGACAACACTGTTCAATCCCAGAGCTCTGAAAGTAGCACAATAAATCTTCATTCGGTGAAGTGTTTTTTTTTGTTTTTTTTTAAATGGAAGCATTTGTCCTTATTTTCTCTTTTTCCAACATTCCCATGGTTCAATTCTTTTGTGTTGCTGATTTTTTTTCTGAACTCCAGAAAAAAACAAAGTGTTTGTAAACTGTCAGTGGCCTTGCAGGAAAACAAATGACAACATGAGTGATCTGAACATAAGTGAAAAACAGAACGAAAGCTAACAAACCAAAAAGGTAGGCACCTCTGAAGTGAGCCCTAGAAGCCAAGGCTCAGTCTGATGTCTTGTCCTTCACTCTCTCCATTGCTCAGATTTGGGAGAGCTGAAGTCCTTCTACCCCAATCTATGGCCACAGGTCTGCAAAATACTTTTTTTTGCTGCATTTTTATACATATGTGATTTTTTTTTCCATTTTCTTGTTTGTTTTTTAGGTTTACAGTCTGAAAAATGGTGCAATACTCAATTATGATCCACACTTTCTTGGATTATTCCACAATGAAAGCCACTAAGGTAGATAAACATTACATTTTAAAAACACACTTATTTTAGTCCTTGAGTAAACATTTACACATGAACTGTCCCCGTCTCCCCTCAGTACTTGTATCATGTTGTTCGTTTAGCTGGATGAGGGGTGAGGCCGACACTCAGTGCAACGCTAGAGGCTAGTAACCATTAACATCAGAATATATATTTGACAAGCAAAAAGAAAAAACAAAAACAACAAAAGTATACTGAATTGAAAAGAATCACAAGGCGGAAATTCCTCCGCTGTAATCACGAGCTCTCACGCGTATCTTCACCTCACACACTAGTCATTCACACAACATACAGTACAAGCAGCCTTGTGCAAACACTCAAATACAACAGATGTAAATTTGCCTTTATATCGCTCTCTGTTTTCAACAACACTCGTATTTCAAATTTAATTCACTCTGAACCAATGCTATCAAAAATCTCTGAAGTGAATGAGACAAAAAAACCACTACAAAAAAGTGTTCACATTACATTATTGGCGCTTCTTTTGATTCAAGTATTTGTTTTCATTATTTTGTATTACTCTGATATGTTTATGATCTTGTCTTCTGGGAAATATAACGTTGAGGAGGATACACAGGGTAAGGGCTGAAGCCAGGGCAGGGGAGGGGGCTTAGGCTAAGTGGAAAACAGAGAGATCTAGCCATTTACACACATACATCCATTATGTACTCTTGGTTGTATTATGTATATGAACTAGCATGTGCATATTCAACCCAGGCCTTTGTTGTTGTTTTTTTTTAAAGAGAGATTTGCTAATTCAACTCCTTTTGGGGCCCCTGCCCCACACCCTTGTCTGATCCATGATTGAGAAGCATTTTTTGCTCGAGCTCCAGTTGCCTTTGAGTCCCTGTGACTTTAAAAAATAGGAGAGCATCTGATTTCCAACACTAGACAGGTAGATAAGAGTGCAGGGGAGGGGTGTGGGAGGGGCCGGGGCTCTCAGCGCTGGTGCTGCGCCAAGAAATTCGGGGCACATGTGAGACTCGACCTCCGTCCCAGTCACCCATCCGCCCACCCTGTTCGACTCTCCGCTTCAACGCCAGTTCTTTGATTCAAGTCCAGTGTGGAGTAAATGCAGGTTTTCAGGAACAAACAAACGCACAGACAGACAACACAGGCAATAGTGATTGTTTTGTTGAATGACGTGAGTCTAAAGCGACTCTGGAAGAGGGCAAATCCCGAAAGTTTTAAGACTTGGTACCAAACTTGAGGTGTGTCCCTATTTCTGCTGATACACAGGGTCCCTGCTTGGACCCTGCCCCCGAAGCCAGATGTGCAGAAATTACCTGTCGTCCTTCAGGTTGGAGGTCCAAAATGAACCACCTGGATACAGCTTCCCCACATGTGGCCCAGAGAAAGAGCCCAGACGGGGTGAGAAGGCGGCAGCTTGCAGAGAAACAGAACACAGGTATCTCAGCCTTGGAGTGCACAGCTGAAACTGACATTTTTTTTTTTGTAGTTTCTAGTTTTTGCGAAAAACCTTGATGATAAAGAAAAAGATGTTTTGGTTTTTAAAGAGATGAACCCGATGTGACCCATAAACAGTGCACAGACACATGGGACCAACAACGCCCCCTCCCACACACCCCTCTCCTGCAGCCTGGTTCTCTACTAAATTTCCAGTCCCTTGTTGGTAAAAAAACCCCCAAACAAAACAGCACAAATTTATCTGTCCTGCCCTTCTACTCCTCAAGCCTCCTACAGCTGGAGCTTGTGGCGTACGCCCCTGCAGCAATATAAAAAACTTAAGTCTCATCATGTTAAAGATGAATTAGGATATGACAAGGTGGAAGTAGATAATATTAGATCAGTTGGCACAAGACTGAAGAAGAGACTGCCAACCACGAGTGCCTCCAGCAGGTCATTTAGTGTTATCTAGTAGCTCTGTCCACACAGTGGGAGACTTAACCCTTGAAGAGAGGCTATTTCGGTGCCCCTTATATTTTAACTGGGGAGGATTTCAAGGGAAGCTGCCTGGTAGTAAAGGTTGAGCGATAAGTGAAGATTGGCAG